>VXAC01005718.1:2167566-2230753 GCA_013399225.1 Rhipidura dahli | reverse complement strand
CACACTTTTTAACTTCAACTGTGATAACTTTGAAAGGAAACTTACTGTGAAAACCTTTTATAACATTTAAAACAACTCACAACTCACAACTTCCCCCCCTCACATTCTTATAAGTTGCTTTTTGTCTCACACTGCAAAAATTCATTTATAATTTTTATGAATAACACTAGGTAATAGAGGCAGCTGCTGGGTCATCATTTCTTTATTAAAAATATTTTATAATGCATGTGGGACTTTGTACAATATGAATAAAGCTAAGTTACTTAGTTATTTCAAATATTTAAATAACCAGAATGGCCCATGAATTTGAGAGAATAATTTAAGGCATGCAAGAGAAGAAAGGATTTTTAGAATTTCACTGAATCAGTCAGACTTTCAGGAATGTGAAACCTGTCTTCCACCTAAAGTGGATTGATGCTGACCCTGGTTCAGAAAGCAGTTCCACCAGGAAAGCCTTCTGAACACAGTGTTCTCTGGGTGCAAAACCTGTGGCATCCTGTCTGGGAAGGTAAGCAAGAGGTAGTACCAAGGCAGAGAAATACCCAAATTTCTCCCCAGTTCTTGGGGAACCTCAGTATGTTAGGAGCCCTCAAACAATGCCTAAACAAGATTACACTGATGTCCATACTATTGTGATGGCATTGAGTTTCTGGACATACAAACTAGTGGTTAAAACTCTGTCCCTGAATATTGGACATGGTTGGAGATGGCTGGAAAGGTCTAAACCCATGGCTTTTCATATTGTTTTCACCTATCCTGATAGACTGCTGATACACAAAATAATGTGGATTTCAGAGAGACAGAAGAAAATAAATAATTTTAAATCTTTAACTAAGGACACATTTCTCAAAATGGAGTTTTCTGGGCCCTTGTTCCTTTTTTTTTGAGTAATGGTAGATAGATATATTTCTTATTTGGCAATCATAAGTTGTATTGCAACAGTGGAAATAAGAAAGAGTAGGAAGGAATACTGGCCAAATAATAAATAGTACAAAAGGAAGTTTTAAGACTTTCTAAAAAATTAAATACTTAATGAAACATTTGCCCCTGTGCATGCTAAATTGATTTTTAGAATTCAGTTAATTCTTAAAAAAAAAGAAAAAAAAAAAAAAGAAAAAAGAGAGATTGAGAGATCGATTGTTTATTGATTGTTTGCTTCTGAGTTAATAGTATCACTAATTAGGCTTCCTAACTGTAGAATGTGGTCTAAACTCAACTTTTAGCTTACCAGTAGGGATTTAGACATAGATCCATTGGATACAGCCACAGCAACATAGTTTTAAGAGTTTCTGACTGTATTTACATTTGGGTGCCTGTCTCAGGGGGCAAAGGGTAGCTTCTCTAGGGACAGAGTGCTGTAGAGGACTGTTCACATTTGATGAAGTCACTAGTTCTTGTAAATTCTTGCAAATCAAAATTTCCAGTAGTGCTTAGTCTTCAAAAGCTATTTGGCTTTTCCCCCATCTTCTGGAATATTGTTTAGGAAGGAAGAGTTCAGCTCCTATAGCACCCTGTTAAGCAAAAGCAGTGTTCTTCTCAGTACTATCCTAAATTAGTTCCAAGTTTAGCTATACAGAGATGTGATCGTGGGATAAGTTGTAGTGGGGATGTACATTGTATCACGTACTCTGCACTGAATCTGAAGCTGTTCATCTCTCTTCTACTGAGTGGGAAGTCATCCCAAACTGCTTCATGTTCACAGAAAATGTGGGTGTGCACATAGATTGGTACTGTGAAGCTGCACACCTAACCTATCTCAGGGTATTTTGCTCCAGAGTTTTTTAGCTGATCTTTAGGTCACCACTTTTTGCATATATGTGGAATTTAGCTATTCTGCTCTGGTTTTCTGAAATGAAAACTTTGAAAACATCAGAGATTCTACAGATAGGTAAGTAGACAGAAATTAAAAGAGAATTAAAAAACATGAAGTAGAGTAATCCTAATAAAAATTGAAGTATTTTGAGTCATCTTTGCTGGAGCTAGAAAGGAAACTTTTTGTCCTTTCACTAGCCACAGGTATTTTCTCTTTGGCAGCAGGCTCAGATTTCTGATCATGTGGGGACTCTATGCAAATCTGGTACTGTTTAGTCAGTTATTACTGATCACCATAATTCAATCTCTTGCTGTATGTACATATGGATGTTGTTCTGCATAGCACAAATTCATTTCAGTTGCATTTTGCATTTGGTGTATTTGTGTCTTTAGGAACACCTGTAAAATAATATATTTAAAGATGTTCCTTCTGCAGTCTTTGTAAAACAGAAGCAATTTGTCATTGCAAACAAATACTTCTCTCAAAAAATATTTTTTACATTTATGGGGTATATTGCATAAAGTTTTGCAAAATATTTATCATTTTTATTGAGAAATGACTTGAGAGTGAGGATGTGTTGAAAATAAGTAAGCCAGTAACTTTTCATATACATTGAGCCCTGCAAGCATGTTGGTGCTGACGGAGCTTGTTGCAGGAGAAATTTTCAGCTCTCTATTGTTCTGTGAGAATCCTGTCTTTCCCATACATGCTAACCTAAACAGTGTTACAGTTTTGTAAACTTCTTGCACCTGCAGGTTGTTTTGCTCAGATAGTGATGATTTTGGTTAGAAAATCAACTCTCTGCTATGTGCCTGGGTCTTTGACCAGCCCCTTGGGGGAAGGTTGCCCTGAAGAACCAACTACTTTGTGACACTTAATACACTTTGCGAATTACCTTATAAATCCCTGGAAAAATTAATAAAGTTTGGCTCAAGTGTCGCTTCCTGCTGACTCAGATTCGTGGGGTTTTTTTCTATGTGTCCGTCTAGCACAGCGACACATTCAGAATTCAAGTGGGTTGTATTGAAATTGAATAAATATGAAATTTAGAATATAAACAAGGTATGCATATGAATTTGGAAACTAATATCAGCCACATGGGGACAGTTTTCCTCATGTTTTTTTCAGGAGCCATGAACAGAAATCTAAGAACAAAGTAGGACTATATTGAGGTAATCTGAATCCCCATCTCTAGACATATTTGGGTTTCTTGTTATTTGGCCTACAAGTTTGGACATGTAATAGAGTACTCAAGTTCATTGGCACAGTTCTGGCCATCTGAATCTAAACTAAAGGTACAATATCTGTGGTGTTTGTTGCCTGCAACGTTCCACACTAGTGGTGTGCTCCCTGGTTGGTAGTCAGTCAGTCCTCTCCAAGGTCGTCATGCCTGACGTGGGCAGTGAGACGGAGCACACCCTCAGCAAGCTCACAGACGGTGCAGAACTGGGAGGCAGGGATGATACACCACATAAAAAATGCCCATTATTAAAACCCGTGAAGTATTTGTTTTTAAAGCAAGATCCAACTTTTAGACATGCACCATTGTACAGAATTGCTTCTTTAATTCTGAGAGGTTCTCCTACAGCTGCTGCCACAACTTTCACCAAACTTGGCCAAACTGTTTGCTAGCACTGCGGACATTTCTCAAGAAAGCGATGAATATAGAGCTACCCAATAAATATTGCTTGGAACTGAGTAATTCCATATTATGTCTTTCCTTCAGTGATATTACATCTTAGAAATTAATTAAAAGTGTGCTGCTGACCAAAGTAATTATCCTACTTTTCCTGAATTTGGTATGTCAAAGGTCTTTTGGTTTCTTAACAGGGAATAAAATGTCCTTCTGGCATTGCCTGGAGGTTATCTATATGCAAGGAAAGATAGATACCTGAAATATTTTGTGAGTTTTTATTATATGCAAAGTAATGAGATATGAAACAGTATTGCTTCCATAATTCTACCTTCACCAGCAAACTCTCATGGGTCAGTGAGTAGAAAGCAACACAAAAATCATACTTCCTGTTAGTACAACAAGTACAGTAAATAGTTGTTAAACCACCCTCTGAAGATACTATGATCTTCAAATCCTCCCTTTATTTGATTTTGTATCATCATTTTGATTTTTATCTGTCAGGACAGAGAGTAAATTTGTTTTCATAGCACTATGAATGTAAGATTTTACACTTACAAGTCTCCTTCCATTCCTTTTCACTAAGCATGAGTCAACTCCTCTCATCTAATCTTATTTAACAATTCAGAAGATACACATCTAATCTAAATTTACTCTCTAGGCTCCTCTTACAGTCAGTGCAATAAGAAAAAACTAGAAAAAAGTGGTGTGTTTCGTAGGACAGATTATTTTGCTGCATAGGATATGGTCTAATCTGAGATGTTTGAGACAGCTGAGGTGAGTAATTTTTGATGACCTCAGACTAACAGTTCAACTTCAGCATTTTAGGTTTGATGACATAATGCCTACATGAACTTGCTAGTTTTTCATGTCATATTTCACTCTGAGTGAGGAGCTGAGCCTATTACAAATTTTTCTTTGATACAATACTTACAGAGAAAGCCCCTGAAAGAAGCAGTCATGTCTTCTATTAATAATTTCATATTACATTTGACCTCTGCTGCTGTGGTTTGAAGAAAGGCAGTCCTTGGTACTTCACATTTTTATTAGTGAAACTCTTTATCATACTAGCCACTAAGAAAAGTAATTAAATTTACCTGAGGTCACTCTTATTTCATAATTCCTTGCCATTAAAAACCACAGAGAGAACATCTGAAATTAATTAATGTTACGACCTCTTAAAGAAGATACATGACAATTCACTAGTAATGTAACTTCTAGTGATGTAATACTAGTAATGTAACAGTAGTAAAGTAAGCTTCTATGTTCACCAGACATTGATATTTTCAAGGATGAGGGCTTTCTTATTAAAAAAACCTGAAATTTCCCTTCATAGTACAAATTCTTATATTAACCATATTTGATGTAGGAAACACAAGTTTTGTTATCATGCTGGTGGTTTCTTTTCAAGCTTCTCATGAATCTATTCATTTTACCGCCCTTCACCCCCAAGGGCTCCTCTTAGTTCTTTGTCCTTTATATTGAATTTTGAATGAAACTTAGAGAAATTTCAGCCTGGCTTCTTTACAGACTACAATTGAAATCATCCAGGTCATTTTCATTGACTCCAGTTGGTAACAAATGTCAATTTTATTTAGCAGTGGATGGTTCTCTTTGAGGTTCAATTGATGGATGAGGCCATAAGAGGTCGAGCCATTTGACAAGGTTATCCAGACCAGCTGTCTGCCCATCCCTACTGCAGGGGTGTCCGTGCTGCTTGTCAGTCACCTTTTGAGCCACTGCTGGTTGCTGTGGAGTGTTTTAGGGAGACAGTAGTGGGTGACAGCTGACTTTAAAGTGTTGTGCTGCAAGTGGCGGTGGTTCCAAAACCTGCTGATGAGCAACTCAGACATCTGTGTAGCAAAGGCAGGCTGGACAGCTAGTGGGGCCAGAGTGTCAGCTGTCTCAAACAAAGTTAGCTTTCTGACATTCGTGAATCCTTCATTTTGTCTTTGCTTTTTTGTGAGATTCATTTTGTTTCAGGTTATAATTAGCCTGCTGTCTAAGATAACCCTGCTCTGAAATGATTTTAGGATGGGACTGTGTAAGAATCCCAGTTGTGTTTTGAGATTTCACTTCAAAAACCTAAAGTGCTTTTAATTCTTGTCTGTAGGCTGGAGCAAATGTGCTTCTGCAAGATGTTAATGGAAATATTGCACTTGATTACACTGTAGAAGGGACTGAATCTAGCAGCATCCTTCTGATGTACTTGGAAGAAAATGGTAAGTCAGCCTTCAAAAGCCCTTTTGCAAAGCTTTTATTGAACATGCCATAAAAATGATAAGGATTTATACTGATATGATGTAAGTCACACTAAAGCCAATTGAACTGTATTGATTTGGGGATGAAGGGGAGGAAGATGATTTGGAACTTCAAAAGTTTTCAGTGTGTTTAAATTGGAACAACTAACAAAGGTTAATGGCAGTTGTCATTGTCAAAACTGCTTTTAACTTTTTGTATGGAGATGTTAAAATGTAATTTCAAAGCAGAAAAACTTCAGCGATGCAGAAGCTTTTAAAACAGCTAATTTAACTATTCAAGGGCCAGGTTTTACATTTTGTTTCATTTCCCATGTATAGTCTCAGAGAATTTTTTTTTGAGTGACAGACTGCTAAATAAATAAATCTTTGCAAATTATTTGACTGAAAATGCATGATATTTTTATCCCATATTCAAAAATATTAGTATTGGTTTGGGTTTTTTTAAATTGTGAAAATATTGTAGGTAGATTTCTGTTATGAATTGTGCTTAATATATTATAGATGACAGGACTTGTATTGAAAAACTAGGTTTGTTGCTCTAAGTTCCAAACCTAGATGAGAGTTCTGAAGTGAGATTTCTGGCATTGCTTTTGATATCATAGGTTGTCTTAACATTGCATGTGGCTCGTCATAACACTGAGGAAAAGGCATTAAACAAATATGATGAACAATCAAGTAAAAATATGTATTTTCAACATTGTCTCCATATAAGAAATCTTTTTTACATAAACTAAGTTAAATTATATTCTGGTAATGAACACTTAAGGAAAGTGTCAAGGAAATCACAGTGTCAGGTCCTATACTGCACACATCCAGTGTATTGCATGTTTTATAATTTTGTTTCCTCAGTGTGTGGCAGCATCTTTACAGCTCTGGTTTTTGATTTTTCTAATGGCAAAGCAGATATTTTAGCTTCTAAAAACTTCATTGCTTTAAAAAATAGAGACATTGGTTGTCTAAATATTCCAAATACTTCGATGAATATTTAACAGGTAACATGCAAAAATCCTGTAGCATAAAATATGTAGTCTCCTGACTTGCAGTTGTTAATACAGGTCTATCAGAAAATGTTTCTTCTTTCCTTGGTTTGTCTCTTTTTTTGTTTGGTTGGAAAATGAGATAGATTTGGGGAAAAAAAGACTGGTTAGTTTCTACAGTTATCAGTGCTATCTCTTTTACAGTAGATAAGAGGGGCATTATCCCTAATTAAACAGTGATTCTATAAATGTGGGAAGTTACCAAATCAAAAAAACTTAAACATTTTTGAAGGTGACATCTACCTCTACTAACTTTAGATGGGTAAGCCTAAGGTAATCATCCAGACTTTTTTTATCAATAGACTGAAAGAAGAAATGCATGCATTGTTTCATCTCTTCCTAGCCTGGCTAGGTGAGGAGAACTGACTTTCAGGACTCTTTCTTTCTACTGACTAATAAGAACTTAAGTTGACAAGCTTTAGGGTTAGACTGTTAGGATAGATAAGTCCTACCCCTTAACTGCAGTAGTGCATGAAAACCTGGCCTTTGGGTGATCAGTGTCAAAATGCCCCTCAGTTTTGCTTGGTCTACTAGTATTATTCTTGGAACAACAGACAGCTCAAAGTATCCTTATTTTGCACTCAACTTCTGAAATTTAGTTGATATCTACTGAAATATTAGTATTGCCTGCCATGATTACTAGTAATTGAGGAGGAGAGTCTTGAAGGAAATTAGGCTGTATGAACAAGTATGAATTACTTTGAATTTGCCAGAGTAAATGTTTCTCTGTGGATTGGTTTGGTGAAGTTCTCCTCATGGCAGTAACCCCCATGCACACCTGCCTGTGAACACCCCAACACAGAGCAATGTCAGGACCAGGTCCTGTTGTACAAGATTAGCTGATCCTGTTGTCGATACCACCTTTGGCCTGTAGTGTTGAGGAACGCCCACCCATAGTCTCACCCTTTATTAACAATGTATAAGGAATATTCCCCCATTCTCTGAACTTCCCTGCATTCCTGAAATGTTTTCATAATATTCTTCATTCAGCTGTGTAGCCTGGTTTACAATGCTAAGAAGAGATTT
Organism: Rhipidura dahli; assembly: GCA_013399225.1. Classification (NCBI taxonomy): domain Eukaryota; kingdom Metazoa; phylum Chordata; class Aves; order Passeriformes; family Rhipiduridae; genus Rhipidura; species Rhipidura dahli. The sequence goes on along the minus strand of VXAC01005718.1, from coordinate 2,222,983 downwards.
GTGTGTAGAATAGATTATACTCTAATCACTGCATCTGATTGCAGAGTTCATGGAGAAAAGCAAAATTAGGTGCCTTATGGCTCAGCTAATGAGAAAACCAGAAGCTATCAATTTACCTCAATGAAACAATGCAAGATTGGAACAAGTAGCTTTGAAGCCTCAGAAAACTTTGTTAATTGGGAACATTAGAGTTCTTAGAAGTCTAGTGTGTATAAAAATTCCTTACAGACTTCACTACTGTGGTAGATGACTGTATCTGTTTAATTTCACTACAGATCTTAGTGACTGAACTGTTCTTCATTGTTTGATAAAACCTAATTTACTCTGTGGAAGGCTTGGAGCCACAAGTGATAACAATAGCCTTGTATGCCTTTAATGATTTATATATTTTAAAACAGTTACTGGAGTTAATTCTTGAGTTCTGCTTGTAAATTATCTGTTAGGGCACAGGAGTACCACAAGTACAAAATATACTAGTCATCCAGCAACTGCCAGAAAGCTTCCATATATACTTTACTGAAATGGAATATAACATATGAGGATGTTAGATGGAGATTTTCATTACTGAAGTCTAATGAAATTATTAGTATTTCATTAAAAATTCTCTTTTCCTGTATAGAAATTAGCTTTCTCTGCTGTTATATTTTATATATAATGTCACATTGTATACTAAAAGTAATTATTGACTGAAGAAAGCAACTAGCAGACTTCAGTTACCTAAGAGAACACAATTCGAGGTCCATATCCTTTGTACATTAAGAGCACTGTTTGTCTGGGGTAAAAATTCTGGCATATTGTCAGCTTCATTTAAGATAACCCTAATTGAGGATGGAAGGGAAAATACAGCATCCTGTTTCATGTTTAGCAAAGTGAAATATCTCAACCATATGATATTAGATTGTGTCCAAGGGGCACTCAGTAGCCTAGTGGGCTCATGGGCTCAAGGACTTTATTTGGGTTGATTTATGTAAATCTAATGTCTGGTAGTCTACAGCCAACCCTTCTCAGAGCAAAAGAGATGCTTTGAAGGTGGCTATCTGTAATGAGGCACGTGAATTTGGATCTGAACTGCCTGCTTCTTTTCTTGTGCTTTGAAGGGAACCCAGAATGGCCAGCTGAGCCACAGAAGTCTGCTATGCAGGATGACTGCTAGGATAATTAAATTTACATGTCTGTATGTATATGCCTATTCAGTAGTCTGTGTTCCTATCCCCAACAGTGCAGTTCTAGAAAATGCTGACTACAGAGAGCAGAAGGGTTATTAATTTGACCAGCCACAAGGAAGACACCAGTAAAAGCTGTTAAATCTGTTCTGTGCCAAGATGCCAATGGTTTTCCATGTTACTGGTGTTCTTGTTTTGCTATGAAAAGAAAGTCATGACATTTAAGGACTTCAGCATCTGCCAAGGCAAGGCCAACTGGGAGTAGGCCAGGTGGGACTGGAGATTCTACTTCTCTCTAGGCTGCCTTCCCATGCTAAGCCATCTTTATGTCATTTCTTTTCATTTTATTTTCATTTGACAATTTCTTTGTTGCCGCTTACACCTATAGCTTCTCATCCATTCATTGTTTACTTTCAGGAAATGTTTCCCTTCAGAGGTGAAATGAAAATAATAATGTAAAAAGGTGACTTTTTTTTTCACTATTTGTCCTGTTTTATTTTAAACCTGGTTGATTATTGGAATCATCAAGAAATTCCACACAGCCTCTTCCATAACTTTTATTTTGATTAAAAACAGCTTTATATTTTAAGGCAAATATTTTGATTTGTTAATGGCATTTTAAAACTATCAAACTTTAAATGACTGTGAGTGTTTTCTCTGTTTCTGGAGGCAGAATGTTCTATTGTAGAACTGTGTCAGTGAAACTCTGATCATGGCATATGATCTTTGTTTCCTCCTTTTCCATTAGGCTGCTTTAAAATTTAATACTTTGAGGAATTAAACATTTTTGTTTATTTCCTTATCTAGTATTTAGTTGTATAGTGCATTGCATGACTCAGCTATAAGCTGAAAATGATTGACAGATAGTTCTTGGTTCTGTATTTGCCAAGTCACAGGAGGTGACAAATTCATTGTAATTCATTTCCAAAAAAGAGTTGTTCTCTTTAGTCCTCCAAGATCTCAGGCTTCAGTTTTCAGTAAGAAAACTGTGCATTCTGAGAACACCAGCCTTGTTATTTATTCTAAAAAAAAGAATATTTGGACATTTATGTCTTCTTTTTTTTTCCTTTTTTTAAGAAGAACTATCTACCTATCACACACATCTGAAAGCAAATTTAATAACTTTCTTGTCTGTCGTGTAGTGAGAATTTCATGCAGTAGCAGATCATTACAAAAGCAAAAGAAAACCATCTGTTGTGATTTTATTTTTTGAAGAATGACTATATTTCAATAACATATCTACCCAAAGGTACAGATGGTATTCCTTTTTCTAGTGTGACAAAGGTACAGGAGAAAAAATTCGTATTGCTTTTCTACAAAGTATTTTACACAGAATTATTCACTTCTGTGGGGGCAAATTAATTTTAAATAGCTGGTTAAAGGTTATTGACCTTCAATGGTAATAGAGATTTCATGCACTTTAAGCAAAATCTATTATGCTATTCCAAGCTGGGGGAATAAGGGGTCTGTTCTGTCCCCTGAATATTAAAAGAATCATATTCAGGTGTCTCAGAAAATTGCATATAGAGCCAAAACCATGGGCAAGCCCTATCCATTTAGGTGGTTTTGTATGGTTTAAACCAGTTAAAATATTATGCAGATATTGCAAATACAGACCATGGTTTGTTAAATTCGTACTAGCAAGGGGATTAAGCCTTACTCTTCAGCTGCAAAATAGAAGAAATAAATTTATTTTTATGCCTTGCGACAGGAGGTAGAATAAATTAAAAAAAAAAAAAAAAAAGGGGCTGCATGTTAGTACGGGATCCTACACTGAAGACAGTTTTTAACATTAGCCAGAAATAGCCAACTTGTAAATTACTCCAATAAGGAGAATTTCCCTGAAGCCAACCGTTAACAACATACAGGGAATGACATGTGCAGGAATATCTGATTTAGGAAAGTCATGGGCAAGGATTAAGAAAAAAATTGCTGCAAACCTGGCATTTTACAGCAATCTAGAATGTGATAGGAAGATACACCAAAACTCTTTCTGACTTAAACTGTAAGTTAATTTGAAGTTATCCATAAAATCTGGAGCGGTTGCACTAAAAAATCCCACTCAGCTGCTCACCCATTCCCTTCCTGACAAGGGGAGCAAGATTGCTTACCAGTTACTGCCACAGGCTAAACAGATTCAGCTTCATGAAAATTGTCAGCTGGCATAGGTTCAGGTAGTGAGAAGCAGAAAGGCAAACATTAGAACAACACTTTTCCTCCCCTTTTCCCACGCTCACTCCAAACTCTTCTGCCCTCACAAGCAGCACAAGGAGCTGAGGGGCAGCTCAAGTCGCTATGTGGCAGTCTCTCTCTCTCTGCCCCTTTTCCTCTTCACACTTTTCCTCTGCTCCAGGGTGGGTTTTCCACAGGTGTAGAGCTCCTTCAGGAGTGTCTGTGTGCTTTGCCGTGGGTCACACTCGGCTGCCAGGCTCAGCTGTGTCCTGCTGAGGCTCTGCCGGAGCTCACGGAGCAGCCGCTGCCTCTCCCCACACAGCCTGTCCCTGCAGCCCCACAGCTGCCTGCCCTTGGACAGTGCATCTCACTGGGTGCTTCTCAACACTCTGGCACTTTGAGAACAAGACCAAAATGAAAATCCCAGTTGGGTGCATTTTTCATCAGGTTTGATTGTTATCAGTTAAAAGGAATGAATGTGTACACCAAAATGTTTTGATGTTGAGGGAGCGCTACAGAAACTCATATACAGATCTAGTAATCCAACAAGGGGAAAAAATCTTAGAGTTGCAGTCAAGAAAAGCAACAGATATAAGTCAATATAATTTCAGAAAAATACTGGTCTAGACTTTAATATTTAAAACTATTTCACAGACATAAAGGAATTATTGCTAATATACTGCAGTTAGAACTGGATAAAATGCCAACACATAAAGATTGTTAGCACTAAAGATCATCAAACTTCAGCTAAAACTAAATCCCCTGATATGTTTTCTGGTTTAGAACCATATGCTCCATGATCTTGATTTATCCTTACACATTTTCCTTCAACAATATTGATGCAGGAGGTTGACAGAAAAATAGGCAATCAAAACTAAGCAGCCTCAGGGCTGCTCAAAGTTTTTTCACTTTGATTGTTGTTGATCAGGAATCACCTACCCATAAGATTATCACACACAAAAAATCTATTTTCTGCAGAGAGCCTGTGGAATAGTGCCTCTCCTCTCTACTGCAAAAGAGGTACCACTGGTAACTGTAGAAACTAACCAATCTTTTTTGTTTTTCCCCAAATCTATCTCATTTTGCAACCAAACAAATAATTGATGGTATGGGTTAGGTGGTGTTGTTGCCACTAAGAACAGAGGAACAAATGAAATGTTTCAGTGGGTCCTTTCAAAAAATGAAGCACATGGAAAACTTGACACATTAGGAAATGCCATAGCTGAGAATGCTCATCTTCCTTTGGCCTTTGTGTTTTCTAATATAAATGTGAGCAAGCTGCCTTAATTTTTAATTTTTTCTAGTTTTTGGGGGGGCTGGCTTTGAAGTCTTCAATTCCCCTTAGTATTTTTGTGCTTCCAGCATGTTACCCATATGTTTCTATCAAAGGGAAAACCTTTAAATTCACTGACTTTTGACACTAAAATTAACATTTAAAATTATAGCCACTAGTTTATGATCTAGTTTTCTAACAGATGCTAGAAGGAAAACAGGCATCTCCTTGACTAATAGGCTTTGCTAAGATTTGAAAAAAGATCGTGAAGAACATCAGAAACTGGGGATGCCCTTTCAGTATCCTTTCACACAATTTATCAAGAAATAATCTTATTCATTACCATCAGAATCATATTTTCACTTTTTTATAGAATTCCTAAACCTATAACCTGTTTCATATCGGAAAAAATATGCCAGTGCCTGCAGTGCACCCACAGGCCCTGCGACCTCTCCTCCACCCCTGTTCCCAGGGGCTTGGCTGCCTGTGCTCAAGGCCGGCTGTGATGGCCTTGAAACCTGGGAGCTGTCAGATGGGAAAGAGGCAAGCTGTGAGGCAAAGCTGGGAGCTGCATGGGCATGATCTTTCACCCGTCCTTTATCTCTGGAGCCACAATTAGTCTCAGGTCCCTGCTTGACGCAGTCCTGTGCCAGCCATGATCCTTCCTGACCCCAACCCTGGACCACTGACTTGACTCCTTGCTTTGTCTTATTTACCTGGATTTGTTGCTAGAGGTTTTTCTGGCAATTCCAGGACTTCTGTTGGCCCTGATTCCCATCAGCAGACCTGCTTCATTTTCATTTTTGGGTACTGTGGGACTGTGCCCTGGTCGGTGAGGATGCTGACCTGCCTAGCATGTGTTCACCCTCAGCTCCTGTCTCCCTTGCATGTGTTGAGTAGTCTGCTTTTACTGCTCTCTCACAAAAAAAATTAATTACAACATATTAAAACCTTTCAGTACCATCTGCAGTGTAGAGATACCATCTGTGATGGTCTCATTTCAGACATGATATTTGCCACAAGTAGCTGCAGACAGTGATATACTTCTTTTGCTTCTGTGTTCTAGTATTAACATTACAAATAAAATAATAAACATGCAATTCATATCCAAAAATGAATACATTAATATTAAGCCTTGAGATTGTGCCAGTCTTTTGAAATAAATTACAAAAAATATTCTTGTTTTCATAAAAGTTAAGAGACAGTTCGCTTAACTAATTTTAGCTGAAAGGATCATCAGTGCCCTTATTGTAGAAGAAAGAGGAATAAAAGCACGTTCACTAGAGTGGGAGAATTGTCACTCTGATATCTACATGAGGAGGAGGTGGGAACTTCACTTCTGATAGCATATTCAGACTAGAAGAAAATAAACCTTATCAGCCCATAAAGCCAACTGTGCCTTGGGCTGCATCCAAAGCAGTGTGGGCAGCAGGTTGAGGGCGGTGGTTCTGTCCCTCTACTCCACTCTGGTGAGACCCCACCTGCAGTGCTGCATCCAGCTCTGAGACCCTCAGCACAGGAAGGACATGGACCTGCTGGAGTGAGTGCAGAGGAGGCCACCAAGACAAGCAGAGAGATGGAGCACCTCTCCTGTGAGGAAAGGCTGAGAGAATTGTGCTTGTTTAGCCTGGAAAAGAGAAGGTTTTGCAGTGACCTGGTTGCAGCCTTCCAGTACCTGTAGGAAAGATGGAAAGAGACTCTTTACATGGGCATGTAGGGACAGGACAGGAACAATGGTTTTAAACTGAAAGAGAGTAGGTTTAGATTGGATATTAGGAAGAAATTCCTTACTGTGAGGATGGTGAGGCACTGACACAGGTTGCCAGGGAAGCTGTGGATGCCCCACCCATGGGAGTGCTCAAAGCCAGGTTGGATGGGGCTCTGAGAAACCTGGTCTAGTGAAAGGTGTCCCTGCCCATAGCGGGGTGTTTGAACTAGATGATCTTTAAGGCTCCTTCCAAACCAGTCTATGAAACTGAACATGCTTCAATAAATATACATAATGGCATCTTTAAAGGCAGACAGGCAAAACCCTCCAGCAACAATCAGTTGGTACTGTGGCAGTGAATTGGAGCTATAGGCCTCAGTAATTTTGCAAGTATATGTTCTTTTGCAGAATCTGAAAAATTCCCTTCTCACACAGTAAATGTTGCTGGTATGTATCTGTTTGTATGCTGACCTTTGAAAATCAGATTCACATAATGCCAAGCGATATGCACAAGGGCTATTTAACAATATAATCTCACAAAAATAGTTCTGTTTACAAAGACATCTAATAAGCATCCAGAAAAGTCTTTCCAAAACTTTCAGCAGATAAAGTAATAGCTACATTGGAATATTCCAATTAAGGAAAATCAGGATTTAAAGAATTGTACCATTGATTTTTTTGTTTTTTTTTTTTTTTTTTTTAATGTGGCTATCATATTCTACACTGCAGAGAAGAAAAATACGAAAAATACAAATTCTAAACTGTGGTATCCCCTGAATTATAGAAGAGTAGGAGAGGCCCATCATATATGGGGTAAAAAGAGCCTTGCCTCTACAGCTCTGTGCTGGAAGGGCAGATATAGTTAAGAGTGAGAGAAGACTCAAGTATGAGAAGAGAAAATGGCTTCTCAAAGCTGTTGTAAGTTTTTAATGTACATTTGTGTTTGCAAGACAAGATGCTGTCGACTTCTCCTTAAGAATGTTAAGCCCATTGGAGAGCAACCTGCATGTTACAGCAGAGTGGCTGCTGGTGGTGTGTGCAATGGGTGCAAAGAGTGCTTCAGTGTTTTGCTTTGTACTGGTCCCAGGAATGGGTGTTCCCCTTGCATGCTTCTGTCTACCAGACATTTGTGAAGAAAATGTGTTTAATAGCAATCCTCAGTTCTGTTTGCCTTGCATTTCTTTATCACTGAAACTTTTGGATAGTTATTTTTGCATTATTTAGCTGAGGTTTTTCTGTTCCTTTTGGTTGTCACTTCTATAACCATATGCCAGAGAAGGTGAGACAGCCAAAGCACATGAAATGGCCTTGTCAGGTGTTTTTCTTAAACAGTGAGAGGTAATTTATTTTGTAGCTTTTAGGTTACGCTCCTGCCTGTCATCAGCGCTGATACTCATCACCAAATGTGTGCCCTGCAGGGTCACTGCTGTTTTAACTGTTCCTTCTCCAGAGTGTGTAGCTCTTCTGATTTTACAGGGTATTTGGAGTGGTTTTTCCACTGTATGCCTTTTTATTTTTTTTTTTTACTTTCCATTTTTTGCAGTGTGAATCCATTTCCATAGTAGATGGCAATGTGTTTTTCTTCCTCTTTTTATTCATTCTGGCTGTCGTCCCATTTCAGCTGAATATCTAAACCACATTTCCCCTTTGAAAAGCAATGTGAAGGTCATTCTTTGATTCAGGTGGTGAGAATTACTTGCTGTATGAGTAGCATTTTGTTGTTCCATCTAAATTCCTGGAAAGTGTCACTCCCTGGGGAGGGAGAACACACTCCCCAGAATTATGAACTTGATTAAGGGAAAGCACTTATTGACAAGGCCTCCTTGTTTGAGCCTCAGAGAATGATATATGTACATGCTTGATAAATCTGCTTCTCAGCTCCCCACCAGAGAAGTCTCTGCTCAAAGCCTAATAGCTCCTGGTTTCTTGGAATTCAAAACTACACTTCTAAGACTGCAACTTAGATTATTTTTACGTGTTTTCATTATATTTTTTTGTAAAGGTAGAGAAAGGGAAACTCTATTGTTTCTATAGCATTTTCAAACCTACTCTGGATATTTAAAAAATGAGGTCGTGGAACCATGTCCCTTTGGTACCTCTCTAGCCGGGCTAATTTTCTTCTGTTTGTTTAATGAAATATGTGTCATTCCTTTGTACAACTATTAGTTTGAAGCCAGTAAATCTGTCTTGAATAGGTTTTTGATTCACTGAATTTTGACTGAATTTTGACTGAATTTTGTTGCACTGTAGCATGGTTTATGTGTTTTCTCTGAGCTGATGGCTACATTGCATTTACAATAGAAAATAATATAGAAATTAATGCAACTGAATGCTTTTCTTGATTCTTTTCTTCAACATGAGCAGAGTTAATCTTTCAATGGCCAGGCTTTTTGTGGCCCCAGACAGGTCACACCAAGGTTCTATAAAAGGCAATTTACAAGGAGTAAGGATCAATATTTCACTGTTAATGTAAGAATGTAATGATATGTTAATTCTCTGGCTGTTGGGTGTAAGTCCATAGTAAATTTCTAGAAAAGGCTGAGTGGACCCAGCTGGCCCCTGCCCTCAAACTGCAAGCATTACTGTAATTTACATTAAACATGATGAAGGAAAAAAACTGATAATAAATTTATTTCACTCTCAGTAATTTTTTAAATTATTTTTAAGCTTTTCTTCCTAGGAAAATCACAAATTGGTATTTCTAACTTATGAACTGTGAATTTAGTTTTAATTGTTGAGTGTTTGAGGTATTTCCAGACAAAAATGGTAGTACATCAATTTCCACCTCTTTCCTCCTTACTTGAAACCCTAAAGTTATTCTAATTGTTTGCTGGGCATATCAAGAGGACAAAACAATTAACATAAGTTCTGTCAGCACTATTTAAATATGTCTACCTTCAGCAGATATAAAATGCTTCATATAAATTTAATCTTTCTTACCTGAAAACATTAGAAGAAACTTCATCTGGACCAATGAAGTTTAATTTTGTCTGCTCAGTCTTCAATGTTGTATGTTTAAAATGTTAAGTCTGCACAGCAAATGATTATTAATTTTGCATGTATATTGCCCTTAGGTATTTGGCAGAGTACTGTCACTGGGACAAGAAATTTAAACCAGCAATTTACTGTTGCAACAAGCAGGAAATAGGTGGAAACAGAAAGAAACAAAAAGATTCAATTGACATCATGTGGCATTGGTAATCTGTAAATATCATCAGTTTCTAATCATTACTCTAAAATGACATGAAGGTATAAATCTTTAGTTCTGACAGAATATGTTGATTGTTAGAAGACACAGAGAACATTATGTGAAATTTTCCTTGTGTTCTGGTCTAACAACTGTCAGGCAGTAGGATGTTAAACACATTCTTCTTTGGGGACGTTGTCTAATTTAATCTATCAGTACATATATATCTATCTAGATGGATAGATAGAGATGTAGATATAGATATATACACGTATGTTTTTGCCTAAATTACATTCACATGAAAGATCACAGGGTTAATCCAGATAGAGAAAACGTAATTTTATCCATGTCATGTTTACATTTGTGTTTTACTTTTGGGGTTCTTTAGTATCATTTAGGTGACAGAAGAGAATAGGAAGACAGTGCTCCCACTGTGCATTTCCCTATTTCACTTCAGAGCTGAAACTCTTACCAGTGTTGCAGGCAACAGAACATAAAGCAGTGTGTACAGTGGCATGTTAGAAAAAACCAATATTGGAATGTTTTCATGAGCTGTATATACTACACCCATTTATACAAGTTCCAGGGTAGTTTAAGAAACCCAAAATATTATTTTACCCTGAAACCTGTTTTAAATTTTTTTTTTAATTTAAAGAACTTCAAGAACTGTTGAAGAAAAACTGTTAGTTAAACACATATTTTTTAAGTTAATTTATAGTTTGTCATTTTTCAGCTCACTGACAAATGTGAAAGAGAAACAAAAAATCATTTATTCATATGAGTTTTTGCTACATCGTGGCCAGGACAGAGAGAAAGAATTTTTATACCCAAATTACATTTTCTGTATAAGGGATTTAAATAATCACATGGAGCTAGAAGCAGAAGAATGAAGCCCAGAATTTTGGTTATTTATTCCAATCAAACCACAGACAGTAATTTAACCACTTCACACTTTTGTTGTATCCTGTTTCTTATTTTAAACCTCTTCAGGCTGGAGACCCTGCTTTCTTTTGGTTATAGACTGCCTTGCTTATCTTCTTTTTAGCAATGTTCTTTGACAACTGTTCTTTCAGTAGCATTGCTGACACAAGCAGTCCCATACTCTTCATTCCTTTCGTCTCCTTCCATTTGTTCCTACTGCCACACCACATTTCCTCTTCGTTTATGGGGCCTTGAAATGCTCTAGGCTCAGCTGGAGAACTAATCACAGTTAAAAATAACCCAGGCACATAAAAAAGTGTTGAGTTTTAATGTCATTTGCTTGATTTCACAATCTCTCAAGCAGCTGAGCCACCAAATTTGTGGGACTGGTCTAGGTACTGTGATGTATATGCACGGCTGAAGGAACGCAACCAGGAAAAAATTTAATTAACTAAGTCCCAAACACTTGACTGGCTGCCTTAGATTTTTAATTCTTTTTCTAATCACAGCTATTTCACAGTCCCAGTGGATTTCATGATATTGCAGCTCCTTTCCCTGCAAATGCTCTTGCAGTCAGTAGGAGATCAGGGTAGTTTATTGGATATAGCTCACTGACTCAAATCATCCATGTATCAACTGATAAAAACAGGAATAAACTTTTTGGTAAATGTAGTAAGTAAAGGCTCTAAACTATATATACTAAAGTCTAATTAAATGTTGATTAAGCTTTTAAAAACCCAGAACATCTTTATCGATGAATAAAATAGTGGAAGGTTTTATCCTTTTATTTTTCAGGTGTAGAGCTGAATTCCTTGCGCCAAATGAAGACACAGAGAGCTGTGACAATGCTCACAGATGTCCGACAGCTCATCTCAAGTGGAGGGAGTGTGAATCAAAAGAACGATGAAGGAGTTACCCTGGTGAGTGGGAGAATGTAATCACCACCCTGGGAATATGCATTGCAACAAGTTCAGCATGTTTGCAAGACAATCCTCTTAAGAAGGAAACTAAACCAAGATTTTGGTTGTATCTGGCCTTTTGAATATGTCAATTGCATGCATAATACAAAATAGGATTGCGCAACATTTCAGTGTCAACTTTTTTGCTCCTGGCCAGTAAATATGCAACATAAAAATTAATAGCAAAAGATATAAACATCATAGTTTCAAGCTGCAGGAGATACTTGTGGTCTCTGACAATCTGTGTGAGAGCAGGGCTGAAACTTCACTGAGTGATCCCTTTTTTTGTCTCCTATCTTCTGGCTGACTCCTACTAAAACATTGTTTCGTGTAGTGCTCCCATCTTGATTCAGTGTATTGAAGCATTCACCACGTGTGGACAAGCACTCTTACTCCCGAATTAGTATATTATTTGTAGTCACTGGGTTTCATTATACTTTTTTCTGCAAATAAATATTCTATCCCTTTGTTCTGTCAAGACTTCTACTTCTTCAGCTGCCAAATATTTCTAAATTAGTGTGTATTTCCCATAGCTTGTCTGTAGAATGTTCCTGTTGCATATAAAATTTTCAACACCATTGCCAATCAATCAACCAATAAATGGTAAATCAGCAATGTTAATATATTGAATAACTTTTTTAAAGTACTTTGGTTTTTTCTGCAAGTACTGTACTAATATAGAGTACTAATAATTATTACTATAATGTCTGCATTTACATTGAATTACATTACATGATACTGAATTAGTATACTGAATGATTAATATTCCACACTTTAATACCTGTGCAGTGTTTAAGCTATAATCAAAAAAGTGATCAACCTCATATCTGGGTTGGTGGAATCTGGTTCTCTCTAGGAACAGAGCACTGTGACTTTTGAGGTGGCCCCCCCAGGGCAGTTAACTGTTTAAAAAGAAAAGGGAAGCAGGGATGGGGTGGGAAGAAACAACACAAGTTTTAGTTTATTTCATAAAAGCATTAATTTGCCTTGCAGTTTTCTGATATTTATATCTAAGCTGCTAAATCCCATAGCTAGTGTACTTAACTTCTATTGCTATTTTAGTCAGAATTGTCTCAGTTAAACTGAGTTATGAACTTAGATAAATCTTACTGTATAAAACCTTTTCTGTAGTTAGCCGGAATAGTGGAAATACATTTCTGAAAGATGTTTAGCAGAACTGCAAATACAGGGAGAAAAACATTGTATATACTTCAGTTTTTTTGCTGTTTGCTCAGTAGAATGTTGACGAAAGGGATGCTTTTTGCATGAACAGTTTTTATGCTGAAATCTGATTTTTTCAAGTAGATACAAAGTAGGTAATTTTGCTTTCCTTTGAGATTTCTATTATGTGAAACTTTTGTCTGACAAACTGGTGGAAAATCCGGAGTTTGTTAAACAATTCTCTCTTTATTCAGGGATGTCGAGTCAGCAAGTCTGACATAGCTGTGTGTGTGTCAGAGGGTTCTGGGAACAGTGTTTTGTTCTTCTACATCTATCTGTACAAAAAAGACAAGTATCTCTGTTTTAAGCCTCAAATCAGTTTTGTTTTCTCTTGGCAGAATGCATATCTAAGTCTGTGTGTAACTTAAGATTAATCAAGCAATAAATTATTGTTGTAAATATATAAATACACACATTCTCATACATTTGTTACACCTACATTTGTGCATATGCAATACAGACAGACACAACATATTTGGTAAAATTAATTTTTCTGTTGTATTCTCCTGTAATAGTTTTTCTTCGAAAGATTTCAGCTATAAAATATTTCCTATGAGCTTTTGAACTGCTTGAAAACAGCATTTGTCAAGTTGATGCCTGAATAGAAAATGTAATTCCTTCTGTAAAACACATGCTTCCTCCACCATGAAGCTGTGTCAAATTACAGGAAAAATTTGAGGGTTTTGTACATTGGAAATCATAGCATGCAGAATCAAAGTTCTGCCCCCAGGGGAGTTCTGCACCCTTTGCAGGGGAAGATTTTGGATGAGCTGTACTGTATTCCTTCCCTTTGCATCAATCATGTTCATAGTGAAAACTTTATGCACACGCTACATGTGCAGCTGAACCAGAAATAGCAGGCAAGGCAAGTAATATCCCAGACTCTCATTTTAGTGTCTCCTAGTCTTACAGCAACTTTGAAACTACACAGTTGTAGTAACAGGTTTGTTGCAAGACCTTTTTATTGTCATTATCCATCCATTTCAATCATAAGAAAAATAATATCTTCAGCTAACAGTGTTCGAAGAGAAAAAGTTGTGCAGTTGGGCTGTGTGGTTTGGGGATACAGGTACCATCTATAATCTCACTTTGCAATTTCTGCAATATTCCCATGCCCTATTCTTACTGACCAGTGTGAGTCTTAAGTCCTTCTGACTGGGGATGAGCAGCTATTTATTGTGCCAAATTCCAAAGTCGTACTTCTTCCCTGTTGGAACCCTGAGTTCAGAGAATTTCAGTCATGTAACAAGATGGAGGATTTGAGGTGTAGGTTAGTTCTTCTTTCTTCTTCCTTCTTCTTCACAAGCCTGTGTGGTCTGGTATTGGTTAAAAAAAACCTGCAGTGCGCAACATGAATGATTAGTTATTGGATTATAAGTAAAAATAAATGAGTTGGCATTCCATAATTGGGTAACTTGGGCTTTAAAAGACCTTGGAAGGTAGAAATCTGGGGCTGTTTTCACCTTGTTAATTTAGAGGCACATTCTGTGCAACTGTATTATAGATAAGAAATGAACACCTGAGTCAGAAGAAAAACTCTGAGTTTCAATCCAAACTCTGAGTAAAAGAACAAAGAGACTGAGGTAGAAAGAAGAAAAGAAGAAAAACAGGAAATTTAATAATCCCCCTTGTTCCCAGAAGTGAAGGCACTGTTTAAATCAGAGCAGAGGACTATGAGAAAGTAAAGACCACTAAACTGTAACCTAGATCAATCTCATCATGTGAAACACGTGCCTCAACAGTTATTCACCACATATAAGAAATAATTTCCACCTAAACTTGCAAAGTACAATTTTTCCTAATGTAGGATTCCTTATTGAATTTTCTTCTTTTACTGGATCATTACAAGAGAAAATAATTTTATTGCCGTATTAAGTCTTTGCTTTTTTCTCAGTTCACAAGACCTGTTTGGTATTATAGCGCTTTTATATTTATTTTACGTACTTGCTATTTGTATTAATTAAATAAAATGCCAACATGTCTGTTGGGTTTTTTTAATATAAAAAAATTCTCATTCTATAAATAATATATAGTGGAATTAATTGCTGATATAAATGCCAAACACATATACAGACTTAAATAATAAAACACTGCAAAAGATAATGTCCAGCTCCTCAAATCAGCCATTAGTAAAGATTTTTTTGAGTTTCCTTTTTCCCTTTCTTGCCATTACAGTTTTCATACTTTGTCACTCTTACTGTATTTGCTCCTCAGAGTGACAAGCCATGAGCAAGCAAGCTACCTTTGAAGTTTTCCCTGCTTTAGCACAAGTTGTGCTATTTGACCTCCTGAGGTTCCTGCTGACCTGAATTTCTCTCAGTCTGTTACTGCATTTTCCACCTTCCTCCTGTTCCATTTTGGCTCTTAAATGGAGTTTACAGATACAAAAAATCAACTAAAATTATTTAAAACAATGACCAATTGAAATAATTAAGTATCTATGGGAGCAATGCAAGTATAGGAAATAAAGTCTCAGCGGTTCAAAACTGAGAAGGTATTTTTTGTCACTAATTCTGTGCTTCAGTGGCAATGTGCATGGTTTGATTATGTGTTAATGATTTTGTTTTGGAGTAGTGTCAGCTTAAATCTGTGATATTGGAACTGTCTGAAAAGAGAGTTAGTTTTAGGCTCAAAGAGAGCTCAAGCTCTGTTTAAATGTATTATTCTACCAGGGCTCATGAAGTCTTTGAATGTGTTTGAAATGATGTTTGGTTGAAGTTATATGAAAAGTGATAGTCAGACTAGATTGTTTAGTAGTTCACAAAAACCTAGGATTATATTTTTCTGGTGCATCTTGTTTATAAATGCTTAAAAAGATTCTGCAGTGGTTTTCTAGTTTGCAGTTATCACATGTACATTTTGTATTTGCTGTAACTGTGATTTTGTACAGATATGCAATACCACACCGTGGATGAGTTCTTTAAACTATTAACATATGCAAAATTTAACTTTTATATTGCAGCTGCATGTGGCCTGTGCTAATGGATACAAGAACGTTGCATCTCTGATACTTGATCATGGGGCTGATCTCAATGTAGTGGATAATCAGTACTGGACACCCCTACATTTAGCTGCAAAGTATGGACAGGTAAATCATGGCTTTTTCACCTGCTTCGCTTTTCTTTATGGTGGTCTTCTGTAGTAATAGCAAATGCTTTTAAGTCGGGGAGACTATTCTTATTTCAGTGTGAAAAGCTTTCCCATTCATGTACTACAGACAGCATCTCAAGTGGCAGAGATAATTTGAGAATGAACCTTGTAAAGCTATCAACCCAGTACAGCTCAATCTACCACCAGCAACAGTTTGTCTACAGCAAAATTAAATTTGCACTGACATTTGAAAGGAAGACAAAATAAACACTTTGTTATTTTTTTACAGTCTGAGGTCAAACTTTATTTAGCTAACTTTTTTGCTGTGTGTATTTCTGTGAATAAATGTCCAGGATTCGTTTAGCAGTTGCATTCAAAGTTTCCCAGTGACTGAGTCGTGGAAGTGTATCCTAGGTTTGGAATTTGGAGGCTATGCCTAAACATAACTTGCCCATCTTAATAGCCTACATTTTCACTTTTCCTTCATCCTCATTCTCTCTAGACATGTTCAGTCAGTCTCTGCTACAGTTTGACCACTTTGGGAGAGTTCTCCACAGCTCTCCACTCATCTCCAAATCACCTCTTACCCATAGGTGTCTTCCAAAAACCTCTTTGCGACATCTTAGCTCAGACTTCAGAAAATAAATAATACAATTCATAACAAGAAAATAGTAAAAATGTAGTAAAAGTTAGACTCAAAATGTGTTTGAGTCTAGTTAGTTCTGCTGGGATGTTGATTTCTCCTACTGAGATACCCTGTGCCTGTTCTTTTACAAAGTGTGAATGCCCAGCATATTTTCAGAATTGATTAAGTCATTAGGTTACATACATATATATATACATGTAAATAAATATATAAACATACATATATATATGGCCTGAAGTGTATCCTCAATAATTTCAGGTAGTGTAAATTTGCAGAGAAAAATTCTCCACAAAGATATACTGAACCAAAGTTTTGTTATCAAGTGAGGTATTGGGGGTATTTTGAATTTACTGTAGATTTAATTCTCTCATCCCATCTTACCCTGTGGTGTTCTGTTATTCTACTGCTCTCACTGATCCCTCTGCACTCGCTTTGCCTGTGTTCAGACTTCAGCAGGACAAGAAAGCTCTTACTCAGAAGTAAGGGATAGCAGTGATGCAGTGTTGAGCTGAGGCTTCTTATTCTTACCTTTTAGGATGGCTTGCAAGTGAAGGCTTTGTACTGCAACAATGTGGTCATACTACAGGTGTACATTTCTTCTACTGTGAAGCTAAACACGAGTTTAATTGAAGAGGACTTGAAAGAACTCACTTGAAAGGGCTGGGAAATCAAACCTACCTTTCCTTATGTGTGTGTAGCATGTGTGTGTTTGCAACACTAACTCTGGATGACTTGAAAAATTCTTTTTCTTGTGAAGTTAGGTTGGGTTATTTTTTTTGGAACAGCACTGTATGTATAAAGTTTGCAGCTGAAAGTTGCTAATGGAAAAAAATGTCTTTCCTTTTGAAGAATTCCAAGAGCTCAGATTGCTATTTTGTGACATGATCCTTTTTGTTGGCACTTTTGTTGAACTGCATCTCCCTTTATGTCCCAGATGACAAAAGTGTTAATTCTTATTATTTCAGGAGCCTTCAGTGAAGAGGCAGGGAGCAGCTGCACTAGTCTCTATACAAACAGTATGAGTTTACACAGAGAAAGCCAGTGAAGGAACACTGTACTCTTCTTCACTAAAATTAACCAAATACAGACCAAATATCTTCCATTTGTAGTGTTAGTGAATAATAAAGTTTACAGCCATTTTATTATCATTATATATAATTTGCCAGTGAGATAAATACAGCTTTCATGTGATTCTGTTTGTAAGAAACAAGTAAATAACTTAAATTTCTTTATAAAAGGGATTTATTAGATATCAGGGAAATATTTCTTTCAGTTACTATGCCATCAGGATGTTTTTAAAATTTCCTTTCTTATGATGATAATTTTAAAATATCTTTTAGCCTTTGGATGAATTCATATGCATAACATATTTATAATCCCATTTTGAATAACTAATTATAGACTAATATGAGTGTCATTACTATTTTGGGTAAAAGTCGTACGGCAGAAAGGGAATAACCTTAGACAAGACATGATTTGGAGAGTCTCTTTTAAATTAAAGTATATTTATGAAAATCTTAATGTTCCCTGTGAAAGTCATTAATTTAAATTCTGGACTTGGTCCCTTACAGTTTCACACTCTTCTAACATGTATTTGTGGCATATTTTTTAAAAAGTCACACTTGAAAAACTTGCTACAGTGATAAATCTCTATCTTGTACTGGAAGACTGTCAGAAAGTCTACTTGGTTTTAGTTTGCTGTCCTTTTAAGTTCTTGGGAGGATTTCTGTCCTTCCAGGAGTGTATTTCTACAGCAAAATAGCCTTTTCTTGTCTTATAGCTTGTCTAATAAGCAGTGATCCTGTAATTACTGGTCACAGAAATTTTAGAAAACCTGTTTTAGACCACGGTCATTGAATAGTTTGCTAGCAGTGGGGCTGCACTACCTGCAACCCAACCCCATCCAATATAGGAGTAGTATTATATTCCAGAAGCCATAAGGACTGATAGTTTTTCCTGCTTTTGAATATAGTTACGTGTGCATTTTTCATGTGGAGAAGCTTCTCACCTTAATAAAATGCTATTGAATTAGTTATACAAATTAGAGATTTATTTTTTGAATTATTTTATATTATAGACCTTACATACAGATATTTTATATATTATCAAAAACCAAAAAAAAGGTTATAGTATGAAAAAATTGTTACACTGTTTTGAGAGTGACATCCAGACTCAGTGAAAGGACCTGAGTTCTATACATATACAGTTCTATGTTTGCAAATACACAAAATGGGAAAAAACCCACCACATCTGGCTGGTTGTAAGAGCATAGAAATAATAGAGATGGTACTAATTTACTTTACCTGGGAGAAAAAGAAAAAAAAGAAGGAACTGCGAAAGTTTTAAATTTATAGTGAGAAAACTTAATTTGCATCTGCACAGGAGGAAACTTCTAAAGAATAAAGACACTGTAATCTTCTTGTTACAAATCTCAAGTTGCAAATGAAGTGGATTATAAAAATCTTATTGTTCCATCTTCCACAGTAATTTATATGTGAAATTACTGGAGAAAGATATATCAACCTGAGTGAGCCAGTCATGTGAAAGACATTGCATCCACACCTTATAATGAACCTGGCTTGTAGATATTCCTTTGTAATGACAAACTCATTTTCATTAAGGGTGGGGTTCTTAACTAAATTTAGCCAACTAAATTTAAGGACAAAGTCAAAGCTTTTCCTTGTCTAATGTGAAAAATCAGCTCTAGAAGACAATTCAGAAAATCCTAGGGGTTCATTTAAAGTAGGGGTGATGACTTCTTACTTACAGGTCTGACCCTCCTGGGTTATAGAGGTCATGGGCAGCTAGCATATGTCAGAGATATAATCTGAACATTTTGAAATTCTTCATGAGGAATCCAGATCCAAGTGTGGGGCCGAAGGATGGGTCAACTGCCCACTGGTCTTCTGGGTCTCCCAAGCCATCAGGAAGTGGTCATGGAGTTGATGCCGTACATTTAGAAAGCATAAAGCTGCACAGAGTGAATCCTAGAGTTAGATACTCACAGCAATACTAATCTTATCACAAGCAAAACATGGCAGAATTGCTATGCATTATTTCCACAGAGGGAATAAGTAAGAGTTTTAAGTGTATGTATTACCTGATGTTGAAAAAAAACCATTATCTGTATCTATCTTTACATATATTTGTAAAGAAAACCAGTTTAATGGATGAATTTACCATGTAAAAACATTATTAGTCTGAAAATTGAAACAGAGCATGGAGGAATGATAAATGAATTGTCCTGTAAGTGACTGAGCATGTAGATCCAGAGTGGAATATTTTTTCTTGCATAGGAATACTGGATATTGCTGGTGAGTGTGAGGGCTGTGTACAGGCCAGGGAAGCTGATGCTGCTGCCTGAAGGTCAGTCTCTGTAAGACAAGAATCTGCTTTATAGGAACAGATTAAGTTATCAATGAGTGCAATAGACTGTTGATTGAAATACTACCAACCTGCAAATATGAAGAAATAGGCCTATTTTTAAACAATGTTATTCTGAGTTTCTAGGACTGTTTNTAAAAGCAATGTTAGGGGTTTAATGCCTATTGAGATAATAACATTACACCAAAAAAATTGATATTATTGAGGTATTAAACTCAGAGTTGCTTACCTTAATAATTTTACCTTAATAAAATGATGGAAAATAATAAGCTCTACAACATACATTCAAATCTGCATCTGTGACACACAAAAACCTCTTCAAAATAAGATTATTAGGGTAGCAAAGCTAGCCTCAAGAAATTAGAACATGTCAGGGTTGCCTGTGTAAATTTAACAGGGCCTTTTGCACATACACATTTTTAACCCTGTTTTTGATGGCAGCTGGAACTCCTTTGTCTCACTCTCATGCAGCAGGGCAGTGTTGGTGTATTTGTGGTTGCTGTCTGTGCACACCAGTGCGGGGCACACATCGTCGCTTGGGTACCACCCTGCCCGTGCTGGCACTGATGCCAACTGCAGAAGGGTGACTTGTATTTCTCAGGCTGGCCCCTCAATTTGAATTTGGCACAGCAATCACTTTGTGGACAGCTACTAATCTGGCATTGGTAGTGCTGTCCCTGCTGGACATCTTCCAGCTGCTGTGATCAGGAGAGCACACACTCACCCTCCCCGTGGTGGGAATACGCTACAGCTCTGACATTTGCCTTGGGTACTTTGGCACAGTGCCCAGGCACAAGCTGTTTCTCTGTTGTTTATCACAGAAATGTCACCTTTCAAACAGCTATCAGAGACATGCAGGTCAGAACTGACTCTGCAGTAGCTTAAACACTACCTCTCCCAAAATTTCGTCCTTGGGGGATGATGCCTATGTCTAAACTGTTAAACCACTAAATGAAAGAGGGCTAGGGATTAAGCCAGGCAACAGTCTGGCTCACATTCATATTGTTTGGGGCTAGTTTCCTCTATAGGAGATTAGTCATGTTTGTAGAGAGCTGGTTGGAGTGGTCCAAAGGAGAGCCAGGGAGAGAGCTAACAGTTAAGCAGTGTGGATTATAAGGGATACTTAAGCTTGCTTCATTGAACTCTCTTACTTAGTGAGACAGATTTAGCCTCTGGCTTAGGTTTAAAGGGTTTCATGATGTCAAAAAATAAGGATGAGACATTTGTTCAACTGCTGACTGGACCTCTGCAAGAGTAACTCCTGTACTAGCAAGGATTTCTTCCCATCAGTGAATTGGAATTATCCCAAATAAATAAAAAATGTTTATAGATATCAGATGCCTACCTCATGTCTCTTAGCATATTATATGCATCCTGTGTCATTTTCAAATGTGTGAAAGTGTCATTCTGTAAGTATATTCTCCCTCACATACATTTGATTGGTCTGAATCATACTCCTCTGATGAGTTAGTTCATCAAAACACAACACTTCTTTCAGATTGTAAAAGGGACTCTGCTCCTTGCTGAAGTCACAGAGAATACACCCTCTTACAATGTGAACTAATTTGCTCATCATTACCAAAAGAGATTAGTCATTTGACTCAGCTGTCGTTGAGTGACCTGCAGTTTCTTTTTTCTTCCTTTGAGTGCATTTTTTTCTTTTAGAGCTCGAAACAGAAAAAAATACACATCTGTTGTTGGAATATGTTTTAGTGTAGAGGGATATATGAATTAATTGTTGGGAGTGATACTCAAGTTTGGGCATTGACATAGTAGCTCCTTTGAATGCAATTTCTGAACTTCTTCAACAACACTCCTCAATGTTTTCAATGAGGAGAACCTAAAGAAGGGGGTGCTTGTTTAGTGTTTCAAAAAGAATAGATTATAGTCACTCAGGGAATAAATATTTTCCCTGTCAAGTAGTTGGAGTCTTTAATTTATGGTCAGAAAATCCTCTAGAGAATGCTTTATCCAGACATATCTAACCCTTTTTTCTTTAGTCTTTTTGTTCATGTTTGGCATGTGTGATTGTACTCAGGTAGAAGAGCCATATTTCCCTTCAGATCAAATTACACTCAGTTTCTTCAAACAGAGAAACCACTTTGGGATTTCTGCTTGTGGTACCTTTCTTTCACTCTCAATATATTCACAACATTTCTATAAATTATTCCAATACTAATTTTTGGGACAGAACATAAGGCAAGAAAACCTAGATTCACACAAAACCAAATGATAAGAAATTTGTTTCATATACAGAGCAGGGACAATCTCAGTATACAAAATTATTCTAAAATTCTCAGTGTTTACATGTATGTTTTTATAGCTGAGGTGTGCACAGTCTACATTATATATTTGGTTATTTCAGGCTCTCTCTTATCAATATAAATTTTATTTTTCATAAAATACCATTTATAGTGACTTTCATATATGAAAGGCAAATATGAATAAGTCTAACAAGGCTTTTCAGGCACAAACTTTGAGAAGTGGCAGATTTATGATCCCCTCTGTAATATAAATATATAACTTGTAGGACCATAACTTATAAGCATCTTTCATCCCAAGATCACATAATATTTTCCCTAATTTATTTTATTTTTTCTGTCTCATTTCCTGGTGGATTGAAAAATAGAAATGTAGGTTATCAGTCTTGAAGAAAAGACTGATGAAGTTTTTAAATCATCTGTAGAAAAACATTTATTGTGACCTTTGTCTCTTGCTTTAACAGCTGAAAACAGCATTAGGCCTCCTTTTTTTGCTTGAACTGTTCAGAGGTTTAAAAGGCATACTCTTGGGCCATATAGGTTAAACTTGCTGACTGCAGAAGGGTAGTGGTGACACTTGGGAAACTTGGGTTTCCTTCCAGGCTCTGTGCACGAACAGAAGCAGTATTTACGGTTCATTCCTCCCACACAGCCTGATAGGTCCCACTGCCTCCAGTCTGTTCCATTCTTATCCCTACTCTATTGCCTTATTGTCCAATTCATTTGCCTGGCTTCATGTTCTTTCCTTACATGTTTTATCCGAATCCTGATTCCTTGCACAGTCAGCTTCTGCCCCTCCTTCTCTCCCTGGTTCTCATCCAAGCTTTCATTTTTTTCTGCTTTGACTTCATGCCAACTTTCCTGCCCTTCTGTCCCATTTGCCTACAGTCCCAATCTCCCTTGGTCAATCTCAGTGTTTTCATCCTCACATGTCACTTTCTTCTTTCATTTTTCTGATTAGTCTGTCTCTACCTACATCCTGGCTCCTTGCCACATTTCTCTTCTTCCCTTTCACTTCATTTATTTCATGCTGTTAGTTCCAAGTTCCACCTTTTTATCTATGCCTTCTTCTATTACACACACTCCCCCCACCCCCCCATGCTTTCTACCCTGCTGCTAGTCTTATTCCCACAACCTACTTTTTCTAATCTGTTCCACTTTGCTGACCACAGGTGGTGTGGTCCCCTTTTCTCTACACTCAAATAAAAAAAAAAAATCTTCCTAATCTATATTGTATTAAGAAGGGAGATCTGTAATGAGTTTCAGACATCATTTCCTGTGTTTAGAGCAGTACTGTGGATGACATTTGCAATTGCAAAAGAAATGCTATTAACCTCTGAACACTGTTGCTCTCTTTTAGGACTTTACCTATGAAATTTTGTCTTTAAGGGACATACAGTTATCTAAGGGACATACAGTTATCTAAAGCATACTATTATGTAATGGAGAACAAATTAATTTTCTTAAAAGCTGAGTCCATGGAAACTCTAATGTCTAAATAGTTACCTTATTCCCTGATGCTGGGAGTATCTGTCTTGGAATTTGTTTCACTCCCCAATAGTAAGGTTCCTAACCTACATTTCTCTTGTTTATATCCTCGATGCTTGGTAACGTGCCTATTATCACCCCATTTAATTAGCTAAATAGTCTCCAGTGTTATTCTAAGGAGTTGTATTGCTCCATGACTTACCTGATCTTATTTATTCGATCTATGGAATATATGGTTAGCCTTAAACTAAAGCACTTCTATCACAGATGCTTAGTCATTATAATAATAACAGTACTAATAAAAATGGAAACTACGTCCCTGCTTTTTATGCTTTTTATTGCAAATATTTTGAACATCCACCTGTATATTTAAATAGAGCAGTTGTTACTGGTTCTACTAACATGTGGGCCTACAGTGGACTGTTCTAGCAAAAAGGGGCTCCCTGATTTATCCATCATAATTAAAAACTGTCTTATAAGAATTGGGTAGCTGCTTTTTCAAAGGTTTGAAACTTGGCTAAGTTTTGATGATTTTCCAAGCAGATGGAAAAAAAAAATATTCTCAGCTTATGGAATTCATCTTCTACCTAATAAAAGTCTTCAAATCATACAAACACTGGAGCTTACAAGAACAATTAAAATATTTTTCCACACCTGGCTACCAGAAGTGCTTAATTTTTAGTTGCTTTATTTTTCTGTCTAATTAAAAAAACAACAAACAACAACAACAACAAAAAAAAAAAAAAAAAAAAAAAAAAAAAAAAAAAAAAAAAAAAAAAAAACAAAAAAAAAAAAAAAAAACAAACACAAAACAACCCAAACTGAAAAATCATAAGTATTCACAGGCAGCAGTCCTGGCAAACTGCCTAAAAAAAAAATCACACAATCAGGTAAACATGCACTTTTCAACCCAGTAAGATAAATTTTAGCCATATGAGCAATAGAAGACTGGTGCTTATGAGTACAGACATAGGTCATTTTACTCAGTGGCGAAGACTGCAGATTATAATGGTGTAACCAGTGATATTTCTTGTGTTCTGTCTTGAGGTTTTGTTGTGTTTAGTGAACATACACCTTAGATATTAAAATAATGCTCGGTGATTTTACTGTATCTCACACAAGAGTGTGAGATTGATGGTCAAAAATAATACTGGTTTTGATCAAAAATTGTTGTTCCACTAGTTTCTTATTGTACATCTTTGTCTCACTGTGGATGAGCACATGCTGGGGACCACATCCAGCAAAAATAAAGTGGTAACCTGAGAAGTGACAGCAGGTAGAACAAAATTGTAGGAAGAAGGTGGGGAGGGCTTAGGCAGAGAGAACTGAGGAATGAATGTATAGAAGTGCCTGGGAAATAAAAAATGGAGAAGGAGGTTAGGAACCAAAAGGCTGATGGTGAACCAGGTCACTTAGGAATGGTAGAATATGTCCAATGTTGAAACAGACAGAGAGGAGTGGAGAGAAATATTGGTGTTGATAGGGGAGAAAAGTGAAAGACCGAAGGAATTTACTGTTGGGGCTTCATGCAAATTGGATCATGCATATTCACTGATCTGCAAAAAAGCACAGGAGGACATTTGCATAAAACCTCCAGCCTTCTGAATTTACAGCTTAAGCAGGTATCTCTCTGATGGTAAAGAAAGGAGAATAAATGATCTAAGTTAGAGGCTCTGGGACTGGGACTTGGATAAGAAGGTCTAAAAGCTCAGGCAGAGCCATCAGTTTATCCTTTGCAG
The DNA here is from genome assembly GCA_013399225.1 of Rhipidura dahli. Classification (NCBI taxonomy): domain Eukaryota; kingdom Metazoa; phylum Chordata; class Aves; order Passeriformes; family Rhipiduridae; genus Rhipidura; species Rhipidura dahli. The sequence goes on along the minus strand of VXAC01005718.1, from coordinate 2,197,771 downwards.
GTGCTGGCACACACCTAATGCCCTGCACGTGGCTTCAGAGGGAAACATCTGACCAGAGGAGAGAGGAAGACACTTTTCAGGAACCCTGGTTCTGTTCTCCAGCTAATTCATGAGCAGTAAAAAATAGCATGCTTTGAGAGCAGTTTGGAGATGCCTTTGCTGCTTCAAGTGCATTCTTGAGGAATCTCTGCCATTCCTAACACGCCCCATATTTCCTACTCTGACACTGCAGTTACTTATCTGTGGCAAGAGGCCTTGCAGTCTGGCCAACACTGGTGCTCCTAAGTCTGTGTTTTATGAAACTCAGCACTGGGCTTTTTTAGCTAACATTTAATGTGTGGTAAAACAATCAGTTTTTTGGCATAGGGCAATTAATTGTATTTGGAGGCTTTATAATATGCATATTGTAGTAAATTTATTTATTCTGCCTTATGTCACAGAATCAGAATGGGTCAGGTTGGAAGGGACCACAATGGGTCACCTGGTCCAACCTCCCTGCTCAAGCAGGGCCATCCCAGAGCACATGGCACAGGATTGTGTGCAGACAGTTCTTGAATATCTCCAGTGAGGGAGACTCCACAGCCTCTCTGGGCAGCCTGTTCCAGTGCATGGCCCCCTGCACCATAAAGAACTTCCTCATGCTCAGGTGCAACCTCCTGTGCAGCTTCTGTCCATTGTCTTTTGCCCCATTGCTTGGCAGCGCAGAGAAGAACCTGGCTCCATCCTCTGATACCTTTCCTTCAGACACTGATAGACATTGATCTGGTCCCCTTTTAGTTGTCTGTTCTTCACACTGAACAGGCCCAACTCCCTCAATCCATCCATGCAAGGGAGATGCTCCAGTCCCCCAATCATCCCCATTTCCTTCCACTAGACCCACTCTAGGAACCCCATGTCTCTTTTGCACTGAGGATCTCAAAACTGGATGAAGGGGCAGATGCTGCCTTGGTAAATTCACTGAGGACACAAAGCTGAGAGCAGTGGCTGATATCCCAGTGTGCTGTGCTGCCCTTCAGAAGGACCTCAACAGGGTGGAAAGATGGGCAGAGAAGAGCTGTCTGAAATTCAGCAAATGCAGGGTCCTGCACCTGGGGAGAAATAATCCCCTGCACCAGTGCAGGGTGGGGGCCAACCTGCTGGAAAGCAGCACTGTGGATAAAGAGCAGGAGTCCTGGTGGACAACAAGCATCCATGAGCCATCAGTGTGTCCCTGTGGCCAAGAAGACCAATGGTGTCCTGGGGTGCATTAGGAAGAGCATCACCTGCAGGTGACCCTGCCCCTCTACTCAGCCCCAGGGAGCTGCATCTAGAGTGCTGTGTCCAGTTACCCTTCTAGCTTTTTATTTTCAGTATTGTACTCCATGTTTCATTAGGTTTAAAGAACTTTTCAACACCACTCTGGACAACCTGTGCCAGAGTTTGGTCACTATCACAGTAAAAAAATGCTATGTGATGTTCAGAAGAACCTTCAGTTTGTACCTGTTACCTCTTGACCCATCGTTGGGCACCAATGAAAAGAGCATGTCTCTGTCATCTTTATAGCCTCCCCTCAGGTATTTACCCATATGGATTAGATCCCTCTGAACCTTTATTTTTCCAGGTTGAAGAATTCCAACTCTCCCAGTTTTTCCTTATATGTGAGGTGCTCCAGCCTCTTAATCATCTCAATGGCCTTTTGCTGGACTCTTTCCATGTCCATTTTGTATTGAGAAGTTCAGAAATGGACACAGCACTCCAGGTGTGACCTCACCAGTGCTGAAGAAGGATCACCTCCCTTGACCTATGGGCAACACTCTTCCTATCTACTGTTCAGGAAACCATTCACTTTCTCTGCAGCCAAAGCACATTTCTTGCTCGTGTATGACAAGGTATTTACCAGAACCCCCAGGTCCTTTTCTGCAAAGCTCCTTTCCATTTGGGCAGCCCCCAGCATGTATTGGTGCCTGGGGTTGTTCCTTTGTACTTGGCCATGTTGAGCTTCATGAGGTTCTTGTCTGCCCATGTCTCCAGCCTGCAAAGTCCCTCAGCATGGCAGCACAACACTCTCACGTATCAGCCACTCATATTCTAATGCCAGTGAGCTTTGCCCCCTCAACCACATCATTAATGGGGATGTGAGACAGGACTGGACTGACCCCTAGGGTACAATGCTGGTTACTGGCCTCCACCCAGTCTGCTTGCCACTCATCACCAGCCCGGCCACTGGGCCGATTTGCAGTCCATCTGAGTGGTGGAATGGCCCACTGCCTGTTTCTCTTTGGCAAACATCACGTCAGAACAGGTTGTGAGTGGGTGTTCACAATGTAGCTTCACCAATATTTTCAAGACTTCCTCACTAGTATAAGTAAGGCACAGCCTAGAAATAGCACCAAAATAGGTATCTTAAAATGTATCAGTGATAGCCAAAGTCACATCACAGCCCAATGTGCAGTGGGAACTGGAGTCTGAGTGCTGAATGAGTGGGAGTACATAAAGCATGGAGAGTCTATGAAGTCCTTTGAAAATGAGGGCAAGGATCTTCTGAGATCTTCTTTCTTGGTGAGAAAAGGAGGAGCCAGGGAGTGTAAAAGGTGGGACTTTCAGATTAAAGCATGAGACCGGAAAATATTCTTTTCAGTACCATTCTCAACAGTCAAAGGGTAAGGTATTCAGTAAGAGATGTCAGAGAGAGGTAGAAAATTGCAATTTGAGCAGAATTCCAGGAAAATAGAGACAGACATGCTTTATTAATACAGAAAAGTTAACCAGTTTTGTATTTTGGGAAGGAGGGTATTTGAAGGTAAGATCTAAAAGGAAAAAATTAAGATCTAAGGTTTTTCCTGGTGTTCTGTCAAAAGTTACTGAATAAATAATTAAGCGTATAAAAGGAGAAACAGGACAAATGATATTTTGTAAGCAGATATTTTAAATAACTGCCATTACTGTGGCATTTTCTGCACAGTGAGTCATGACACTGTCTATTTTTTTTTAATTTACATGAATTGGCAAAGGCCACGCTGGAAGAATAGTAGAATATGTATCTATAGACACACAAATTTTATTTATAGGTTCTGCAATAATTCATTAGGTATTATGTTATTTCTTGACATAGTCATATGTATATTATTTGTAATGCTGCAATTGAAATATCTTTGCTTAGTGGTAATTTGCTGTGTTTATTCTACAAATTTTTCTACTGTTAGATATGGCAATTGTATTTTAAAATACTCCTTCTAAAATATTAGTGAATGAGGCAAATTCCATTGCAGAGAGCTGTGTATCCAAAAGCAGGTTATTGAAATTGTCAGTGACCTAAATACCTTAGTCCTTGTGACATGCATCAAGGAGTCCCAGCAGGAGAGATTTCGTTGGCAGCAGGAAACATTGATATTGGAGCATGGAATTTCTTGTGCTATAAATCCAAACCTTTGGTAACCCAAAAAGCTGGGTATTTTTGCTAAACTAAAAATGCATTTAAAACCTTCTTTCTTTGATACAACTACTACCACTTCTCAGAGATTATGCAGTAACTCTGTAACTAAGCATGTTGCTTTTTTTACTAATGAAAAGAGATGTATATATGTGTATATTTCTACATGTGTTGCGAGTTCTCAGTGGAAAGCAGAGCTAATTGGATTTGGAAATAAAACTGTTACAGCTTCCCCACTTCTTGGAGTTTGCTGAATTTTCTGCTGTTACTGCAAGAAAAGAAAGCCAGCATTACAAATCTGGGGAGACCAAGATCTTTTTATGTTTACAGAAATTTGCAACAATATTTTCTTGGTTTTCTATGTTTAGAAGCTTAGGATTTTCTTTGTATTTAATGGATTCCTCATTGGCATGTTTTTTTCCTAGTAAGTTGCCTCCTTCAGTGTACTGAATCCATATTGAATTACTTTTTTTATTGCGATGATTTCTTTCCTGTTTGTTTATTTATTTATTACTTGGGTTTATGCCAAATTATTATCCTTTCTCTTAGCTGACTTCCAATTCAGGTCTCATTTATCTCTAGGTCTGTTCCTCTACTCTGGAGAATCCTTTCTTTCCTTCAGAGCTCTCTTTCCCCTGTGCTCATCCTGGCCTCTCCTTTTCGTTACACTTATATTATACATTCTATTTGCTTTGGCATATATTCAAAAATGCACGTAGTTCTCTCATTTAGTTGGGCTCTATATTCACATTCTAAAAGTATTTTTTGTTCCATATGCAGCCTTTCACCCCTTTCTGGCTAACCAGTTTATCAGGATAGGCATTGCTACAGCCTTTTATGGGAAAGTGTCTCTGGAGACTTTGGTACAGCCATAGAACAACTCACTAAAAACAGTCCCTTGCAGGAACTGAAAAATATGTTTTAGACTTTTTTCATTATATGATACTCTACCGTCCCCTACTGTGCTATAATTGTTACCTGTACTAATAGATTAGATGATTTGGTAAACATAAGATCAATGTGCCAATTTCTTCTACTGACAGAGAACAGATTCACTTCTGTGATGATGTCAGACCCCTTTGACAGTGGTGGCACACAGTTGTTGGAGTAGTTAGGCATGAAGAAATATTTGTGATCTTAACAGGTGGTGATGGAGGGGTAGGGTTTTTCTTCTGTGATTTTGTTTACACATGCATGAGTGGAGGGAGACCTTGGGGGTGGAGTTATGCTGAGGGTACCCTGAAATCTTAGGAGAATTTTATTTTACTTGGCCACTTGTGATTTTTAGAAATGTGTTTGGTAGCTGCAGAAGGTGGGGGTTGGGAGGTACTGCCTGTGGATTATCATATGATTTCAGATAGTGCAGGAAGGAAGGAATAAACTGAATGACAGACACCTGTCCTACTTCTCCCATTTCAAACACCTCTGGTTTTGCCCATTTTAGACCAATCTTGTGAAGCTGCTTTTGATGCACCAGGCAAATCCCAATCTTCTTAACTGCAATAATGAAAAGCCTTCAGGTAGGTGAAAATCCATGTACATAATGGATATATTAGCTATTGTGACATACTGTTTTTCCTTCATGCTTTCTTAGATATAGTTTATTTAGTGTGCAGAGTTATACACACATTTATGTGTATACATTCTTACACACATTGCTGAGTCATAGTAACTCAGGATATCATATCAAATGACAGCATGGTCTTCCACTTGTTTCATTCCCTGTTTATTTTTAGCTATGTTTCTTACTTGAGAGATCTTCTGTGCCTTGGTGGTAGCTGTCTTTACACATTTTTGGTGACTTCTCACTGAGTTCCTTTCTGTCTCAACTTATTATATTACACTGAGTTGGGATTTCTATATCTGTTGTCTGAAAACAAATTCAACACCTAGTTTTGAAGGGTAGCTGCCCTTGTTTACCACAGAAGGCACCTTCTTAAACCAGACAGCAACAAGGAGCTGAGGCACTGGCTCTAAAGATGATAGAATTGCAGGCTCTGTTAGGTTGGGAGGAGTTTCAGATCAACTGGCCCAACACAGAGATCAAAGCAGAGCTGATGTCAGTAATGCTAGGTAACAGTGTTGAAAAGAAGAAACACGTGGTTGTTCAATCTTCTATACCTAGGATAAAATTAAGATGGAACTCAGTAATGCATATAATAAGAACTTTCTATCAGATTATGGATGAAATTCCTTTGCATAATAAAGGAAAATATGCTATGTTTTAAGTGTTGTACTGCCTACAAATACATTCACAGGGAACTTCATGACATTTAGCTTAGAAGAGTTGTTTGGGGTTAGATACATGCCAGTTTTTATTTGTAAAAAAGCATGTGGACCAAACTCAGATAATCTAACAATACAGTTAGCTAACCACAGTTGCTAGGTATTTAACACACTTGAGTAAACTGTTTTTCTGGTCTGCAAACAGAACTGATTTCAACACTTCTGTATGTATAAGACATACATCTAGTTTGTAGAAACATAAAACATTTGAAAAGGATTTAAGTGCATGTTTTTCTAGAAATAAAGTGTTGAAAAGGGTTGTATTGTTTTTCCTGAAGTCCTGTGAATTATTGAATACTTTGGTTTGCTACATAGCGAGAATGGCTTTGAGGTTTTGCAGATGACAGATTAAGTCTGTACTGAATTTACTTTGCCTTTGTTTTCCCAGCAATTTTAAGTATTATTTTATGATTAATATCTGAGCAATTCCTTTCATGTTGTCTAGCCACATGTTTAATCTTAATCTGATCTAGAGATTTTAATTCAAAGGAGCTTTCCTGCACCATTTTCTTGTCTGATGTCTTGGTGTTCCAATGTCTTAGATGTTGCAGCTTCTGATTTTATTGAAGAAATGCTTCTGAAGGCTGAAATTGTTTGGGAGGAAAAAATGAAAGACCCTTTAGCTGTTTCTACTTTATCTCAAGAAGAACCATATGAAGAGATCATCCATGATTTGCCCACAATTTCCAATAAACTGTAAGTAAGTGCTGGTGTTGTTATAGAGCAATCCATTGAAGCCAGATTATCATTTGAACCATATCTGTCTATCTGTGAATCTTAACTGTGTGTCCTTGGAGATATTTAAATCCCATCTGGATGTGGTCCTGGGTGACTGTCTTTACGTGTCCCTGCCTGAGCAGGATGATCAGACCAGGTGAAGAAGTCCCTTCCACACCCAGCCATTCTATGATTCTGTGTGATTTGATGGGTCAAGTAACTATTTCCTTTTGGAAATCCCCTGAATTATCTTTTGCATTTTTATCTCTCATATCTTTTTGTCAGTCTTAGTTTTATAATTATAGATTATGAATAATAAAATATATTCTTGTAATTGCCATTAAAAATTATCTGGATTTGCCTTAGCAGAATTAAGGTAGATGGGTATAGTGTAAGTAAAACTACCATTGCCTAAGAGAGAAACAAGGACAAGTCCTGAAAAAAAAAATCAGATATGTGTTTGCAGATGAAATTATAATGGTTAAAATTATAGTTACAAATATATATTTAGATTTGTACTGCTTAAAATTCAAGTGGCATCAATTAGCATTTGGCAGTGTGGACTTAAATCTCAAAACTGTGTACTGATGAGTGAATTTGTGTCTTAAATTGTAAAATTCGATACTGTTGTATTTCCTTGCAAATCTTAAGAAAAGACTGCCATGGGTATGTGAAAAGAGATGTAAAATAAATACGAAGCACTATTGACTGTTTTATGGTAGTACATGACATACTGATATTTCAAATTCTTATTTCCAGGTACTGTCATCCAGGGAATTTTAAAAGCCACAAATAATGTTTTTACGCAATGTGCAGTTGCTATATGTTTGAAGTATATATTTGTTGGTTGCATAAGCTTGCAAAATACTAACATTCATTTTCCTGTAGTAATCACCAAAAAGTGTGTGAGGAAAACAATAAATAAAACCTCTTATAAGGAGACAGATAAGATATATATGCTTCCATTTCATAATAATTGTAATTTATGGTTGGCAGAATGTGTTTAGATACATTAAAATTTGGAAGAGGTGAGCAACTGTCATGAAATGATCAATCTGTTAGATTGAGAAATCCATGGGATATATTTATATTTAGTAAAGATTGCATATTTCATGGATGGTAAACACAGTGTGCTGTTTCTGCTTCATGATTTGTAGTCACTAATATATGAGGCTGGGTATATGATACTAATGCTTATGAAATTACTAATTTTTCGTGCTTGTTAATTCCTTATGAAACACGTCCTCTAGTCCAACCCAATGTTTCAATAATTTAAATCAAACTCTTGAAGTTTATGTGGCCTTCAACTGTCTTTTAAATGAAAAATTTTAATTTTGGGGCATGAAACTAAGAGTTTAGATTCTCAAATGTAAGTAAAAATTTTATTTTTAATTATTGATATTTTTTAATACCAGAAGTAGAAGGTAGATCACTCTTGCAGCTATGTAATGATGCCTAGCAAAAGTTATTCATAAAGATTGTAGAAACTTTAAAAACTTTTTCATTATTCTTGTATATAGATGATGCATTTCCATGTATTTTATATTCTGGAAGTCTGTAGTGTGGTGCACATATTGTACTGCATACTGGTTTAAGTACTAACATCCATTAACCTCTGGAAGACATGACTTGCACAAAGTTGAAGTGGCCTGAAAATATTTTGCCCATGCATGTCGAAGTTATCACTACTGAAAATGGAAAATTGTTGGTGAACAATACCACACAGAGTTCCATGTTTCTTAGAAATCCTCTAATCTTAATTTGTAGTGACTGAAGTTCAGGTGACATCTCAAAGCTCGTTATCTCAGCTCTTATAATCATGCTTATAATTGTGAAACCGAAACCCAAAACCTTGCAAAGAGTTATTATTCCAAATGATGGTAGACATGTTCTTAGACACAGTGGATTATCCTCCAGAGTAGCTCCATGCTGCCTGTTAGAGAGGCAGCCTAGACGACTGGTTTCAACAATTTTTTTTTTTAATGAGTTTCACCCTTCGTGCTCTGTTAAGAGAGTCCGTAGAGAGATGTGTAATGTGCTAGCTTGGATATAAATATCTGTGTTGTTCCTGTGTACCAAAACAATATTTTAGTGCTAAAGAGCAGCACACAATAATAATCCACATGTACCTTGCTTTGTTCTCTATTGCATCCATTCTTCATCAGCTCTCCTGATGTATGTTTAATCTGAGGTTGTGAGTTTTACAATAGCTCCTAGTAACTCTATGTTGTGGTCATATCGCTTTGTGGCCATTTCTCAGAAAGAAACAGTATTCAAAAGCAGACTCAAAAATGATGAACTAACAATTATAAATAGCATGTGTTCTGTCAGCAAACCTAATTTTGCTGGTTCAAATTTAAATTAAGCATTGATTTCTTGAAGAACACTGTGAAGACATGATTTGAAAGTCAGCCTCTACTCAGGTAGAGGAAACAAAATTTAGCAGTCAGTACATTTGAAATGTGCTGTTACCAAGCAAACCTGGTTTTCTTCAGTGCACTCAGTCTCATCAGTGAGGTGTGGGTGCCACAGGGCAGGGTTACAGTTACTCCTCTCTGTCACTCGTCTTGTTCTCTTCTTGTGCTTTACACAGGCCCTCCATAACCAGCAGCACCCTTGAGGCCATACCATGTCCAGCATAGTTTCTTGGTCATAATTGACCAAGTAAATTAGCTAAAGGACAGAATTTTAAGTATGTGATGAAGTTACTTGGAGATTGATCATTGCAGCAAATCTAAGGTTTTTAATTCTAATGGTACAGAACAAAATTTGTTACTCCACTGGCAAAAATACCAGCACAGAATACATTAATTGACACACCTTACAGTTCAGAACATTAAATTGGCTGTATCTGTTTAAAAGTGACTTTAGGCTCATGCTATGGCTGCAATGATCACCACTGTACCTCTACTTCAGTACATGTGCCTGTAGAACCTTCCTTGATGAAACAGTTCTTTAATACATGGGTAGTGCAGTCACCTAGGTAGTGATAAATATTAAAAAATTAAGAATTTACTTGCAAAGTAATGCTAACTTAATCACACTTGATACATGTTTAAGTAAATCTTAATTATAGTAGTGGATGTGTTTCAAAATCAGCACAAGAACATGAAATAAAATAGAAATAGATGTGTTCAAGACAAAAAAAAAAAAAACTAACAGAAAAGAGATTCAATTTTTCTTACATAGCATTTCCATGTAACCATTTGTCTAGCACTTGCCTTTCAATTATTCTAGTGTTTTCAAACACTCTCTAATGTTTAATTTATTCTGAAGTTTCTTTTATGTAACTTTAAAATTATTTTTCAGCCTGAAATTTCAGAGATTATGCACTTTACAGGTGTCAACTGGTTTAGAAATTGTTTGAAGCATCTCAGAGTTGCCTGCAGATGTATTGCAGAAATTTTCTCCAACAAAAGCTATAAGGTCAAAGGGCCCATGAAAATATAATTGAAGATTCTGCCTTGATATAATTCTCCCTATCAAATTAGAAGTTGCCCAAGTGCTTCCAGTATTGATGATAAAATTTCCAATTCTTTGATTGTCAGCTCTAAGTTTTTCATATGATTTCTTTTTTTTTTCTTTTTTGATGACATGGCAGAGGACGGCAACTTATAGAAAACAGTCTCAATTTATCTAAAAAAAGTCCAATAAAAATACACAATACTTCAAATTAATTACATCTATGAAGGTTTCTTGAATAAAAATAAAATCAGTGTTCCTCCATATTACATTCAATATTTTTTCCAGTCACATAGGCAGGTAGAAAGTACTACCACATTCAAATAAGATTACCCTAGATAACACTTCTTCCTATCTCCTATGCAGCATTATTTTGGCATAAGTCCCCCTTTGTGGTTAATTACCTATTAATTAGCCATTAATTAGCCATTAATTTTCATAAAACAAAACAGTTCATGCTAATCTACTTGCCTACATTAACATAAAATCTTCCCTTGCCTTGTCCTATAGCTGAGCTTTCAGAGGTATTACTTGACTTAATTTTGTGACAAATAGAAATACTTTTCTTAAAAGCCAGTGTTGTCTGGAATGATTTTATTTTGGTTTATTTTTCATAGTGTCTTCTTGAACCTGAGTCAGAATGAACTGTTGGATTAATTTTAAAACATTTTTTCTTTCACAGACTCATTCACCTTTTTGCTGTAATATGAATTATATGTCATCACTTCCATCACATGAAGTCCTATTAATATCTCATAAATGCGTGTAATTTATGGGCTATTCTCATGTACATCAGTACATGAAGTGTGCCTGTTAAATTATGTTATTATTGTCTTCTTAAGTTCAAAATGCATCTGTCAAAACAGTAGGCACCCCTTTTCCCCCACACTTTGCTGTGATTTGCAACCATCTCTCTTTTGTGGCACCTGAAAGGTTTATTTGGTTGCTAGGAGTTTATAGTTGAATTTAAGTATTTCTGAAATAGTGTTGTGTAGTTACCACAAAAGGGGTAAGATTAAATGAGTAAGATTCAAATTCACAGCAAAAAAATCCTGGATCTTCACAATTTAAAAAAGAAACATCACGAGGATATTAAGAAAGATATAAGTGATAGTGGTTTGGGTTTTAATACTTGAATTTGGCTTATGCTTTTCTTTAAATCTTTCTTCTATTTGTCTGTGATTAAAAAAATTTGAGCAATTTTGGACAGTAACAAAAGGCTACTCAGAAAGAAAGTTTCATATTTAATTATGTTTTGTTCAATTCTGAATCTGGGTAATATGTGAGTTAATATTAGTCATTTATGTTTATGTCACAGGTGTTTAATTTCTTCTAAAACCTAATCACTGATATGTTTTATTCTAATTGCCAAGTTCTGTTCTGCAGTTCAAACAAAACAAAAGGGGGAGGTGGAACTTTTGTCCATGTGACATTTGGTAAAATAATCTAAGGTGAATCAAAGCAATAAATAGAAATTTTTATTTACACCAATGTTCCTCTAAATGTTTTAAATTTAAAAGTCTGAAGCAAAACATCTTGAGGCCAAAAAAAATTATATTTCATTATAAAATGTTTGAACTAATTATTTCAATATTTGCAGGCTGACAGTTTCACCAAAAGAGAAGTTTGGTTTGTTTGTATTTTATTCAGTGGAAAACTACTTTGTCTTGGTTCTTCATGAATTCTGCCTAGAAGGTGCTTTATCCTTTGTTTCTAAAATTATGTGTGTATTTCAGTTCTGTTTCCAAGAACAGTTCTTATCCTGAGCTGCTGTCAGTGTTAGCTATGAGTATTCATTTGAGTTAACTTTGTGTATAATCATGGCTTTTTTAATTATCAGTGATTAAACACAAGTAACTCAGAGTAAATATGAGATTTATTTTAACTAAGTTTGAGTTTTATTCCATAGTGGAATGAACTATTCCCACACTCCCATATTGAGTCCACATTTCCTTTCAAAGCAATTATGTAGACATTTTGGCAAGGAGCTGATGTACACTCCATGAGATTGTCTCATTCGCAGTGTCAGAATCCAGACCATTATTTTTTAAGATGTTTGTGTTCTCAACTCCCATGGCTGATTCCTTGCTAATTCCTTGGATGTACGACTCTGGAAAATCATCCAAGATTTTGGCATTGTTGCTTTTCAAAAGTGTCGTATTGTCTGAACTGTCAGTAGGGAAGACAATGCCATGTGTGTAAGAATAGGTTTAACTTTTATGTGGATGAAGAGAATTGTATAATGTTGGAGTAATTTCAGGAGTCTGCTATTTTCTTGTTTGTGTGTTTGTTTGTTTGTTTTGTTTGCTCTTACCTTAGCACAAATTCACAGCAGCTTCTGGTCATAAAATGTATCTTGGCTATCAGCCGATTAGAAGTAAGATAAAAAGTGAGGGAATTTAATTTTAATAACTGCAATGGCAATATCGTGGTTTTTTATGTTAAAGCATACTATATTTCAGTATTGTGTAGTTTAACTGTGCTTTTTAAATTCAGTTGCAAAATTGGCTATTGATTTGCCAGCCTAGTGCTGTCAAAAGCAGACTCATGCATATTCTCTTTGGCTTGCTCAATTCTGATTCAGAAAAGACATGCATAAAGGTAAATTTTAAATCAAAGTATCTTGCTCTGGGTCTTTGGGAACAGACTAGCCTATGTGAACAGTTTATTTCTCACCAATTTCTTTTTAGTACTTGGTCCAGGAGCTTGTGTTTCAGCCGTGAGTTGTATCTCTGTGCTTGTGCCATCCACACTTGATTGTGTGTTGTCTTCAGCAGGAGGCTAATTGCTTTATTGATTCTCTTTGTAGCAATCCCCTGGCTTTACCAATTGCCAAGCAGGACAGTTTGCTGGAGAAAGACACCATGTTCAAAGATGCAGCTAAAGGCTTGTGTAAGCAGCAATCTCAAGACAGTGCATCTGAAAACGTCACTGTGAACACCACAACCAAACTTGAGCAGGTAATGGCAGTGTCTTGGAATTTTTGTGAGTGCTTAGGTCTGGAAGTTGTAACCTTAATGAAGCTGAAGACCACAGTATTTTTTTCCCTCACCATACAGCAATACCATTTGCAGCGTGGAGCCTTGTCACCTTGATCACTGCCTGCAGTCTGTCTGGCCTTGCAGAGTTTCCTCTGCAAACTGAAGAGCTGCTTCTTGCCAGCTACTGGTAGCAGGTCAGGGGCTGCCCAGAGCGTGCACTTGTCTCAAACTTCAGGTTACAAAAGAAACACAACCTGGGAGACTGAAAAAACAAAGAGAATGCAGAAGGAATATCAAGTTTCAAAGTTAGTGACTGTAATTCAAAGCTAGGAATTGCCAGATTTACAGCTGCAGTGTTAACTCCCTGTCTTGTGATAATGCATTAGATTACCAGCACTGGTTATTTGGATACCCTTTACAGTTTTGTCTACAGGATGACAATCTCATTCAGTGTATAGGATGAATGCAAAAGGAGGCAAATATCTATTGCTTATAAATTTAGCACATCCTAAGTTTAAATATTTAAGATTTAAATGTTTTTAGGGGTTTTTTTGTTTGTTTTGTTTTGTTTTGTGGGGGAGGGTGGGGTGTTGTTTGGGACTTTTTTTGTGATGCAAGGGGGTTTATTTTCTGTTACATGCATTTGGGAAACACATATTCCAGAAGTATTCAGCCATTTAAGAAAAAAACTATTTTAGAATGAAGGGGATGGGGGAGGCCTGTAATTCCACTAAAAATAATTTACTGTGAGTTTGAAGCATAACAAAGGAGCAAGATATTGGTTTGATTTAAGCCACATTCAGTTCAAAAAAACTGCATCTCTGTCTTGGCAGAAGAACGCACACTCCACTGCTTTTATTTGAATATGTTTCAGGGGAATGGCTTGATCATACAAGATCAGTCAGTGCATCCATATGTAAATTATATGAGTCAATCTGTGAAAGAACTTCAGCCTTGGAATCCTGTGGAGCACTCAGTTCCCTATGCAGTCAGAGGATACCACAACATGTTTTGCACTTGGCTTACATCTTGTTTTTATGTTATACAGTTTCTGATGTTGCTGGCTGATGTGATTTGATGGAAACAGTCATTCCAAGTGACAAGCACTGCTGGTCAGAAAAGTGAATGCTTGCAACCCTTTAAGGAGGAATCCTCCTATAACTGTAGGACAAGAGAGGGAGGTATTTAGCTTAGGGTCTTGATAAAACTATTGCTTGCTTCTAGATGTTCAACAGAAGTGTGTACAAGAACACAGATACTTCTTTCTGCCTAATTCTCTTTTGATGTAAGCCTAGGTAAAATTATTCAGGTTTTTATCTCCAAGCTAAACTTCTGCTTTATACTTTGTACACTAAAACACACAGAAACTGATCGGAATAAAACCAGCTAATCTTCCAGGTGAAAATGAGCAAACAGAAGTCTTCATGCTGGCAATTTTAGTCTCCAGCATGAATTTAAGTCTCCTCAAGATCCCAGGTCAGATTTTCAAAAGGACTCCTGCTGTTTCACCATACTACTATGGAACTTCCCACAATAGATACAATTCAAAGAGAACAGACTTAAAGGTGAATCTCTTTAAGCTCTTTTATTTGAGAAATTTCTGCAGGAAACAGTCTGAAATTTTGCTCTAAACAAGCTAGGAGTGAGTGATGTATGTTTTTTCAGAAGCATGGAAAACTTGAAAATATCTGTAGTTGCTGAATTTGGAGTGATGCTCCCTAACATGGAAGGATAGGAAGAGTCCTGTCTGAGAATTATCACTAACAGGGGATAGATTAGAAATGGTGCAATCTTAGTGTGTTTTTAAATGACTGGTTGCATTAGAAAATAATTAATACAACTTTTCAGTTGGCAAGGGCTTAATGAGCTTCAGCTCTTACGAAGGAAAGAGAGTAAACTAGTTTAATCACTTCAGGAAACAGTTAAATTTTAGGAAAGTAAAGTGTCCCTAAATTTTGTCAAATTAAAATATGTAATATTTTTTTCTTTCTTGAAGAAATTGTGATCCTGGAAATACAGGGATTGTAGGCATCTGTGTATCATATCTGTATTTGTCTTAATACTATTTAGACCTTAGTTTTCAAAGATTATATTTATCTATGTTACACTTTTTTTAATTATTTTTTTTAATTTCACAACTTGGGAAGTAAAGTTTTTATTTAGTGCTGATACCAAAGGAAAGCTTTGAACAACCCCTTCCCACTGTTTCTGCCCTTTGGGTATCCTAATTCTAATGAGCTTCACTGTCTTTTATTCTTACCAGTTGCATTCAAACTACACTCAAAGTAATCATGTTCTGTTTAATTTTTCAACAGGTTATGTGGAGTCATTGCTTGGATTTTATGTTCATATATTATTAAAATATATTAGGATGATATCTTGCATGCTTTGTGTCAGAAATATCATGCATTCTTAGGCAATATGGCATGCAGATTAGGCCTTTATTGAGGGATCAAAAAGAAAAATTTCATCCTAGTACATTTCAAACATGCATTTTTAATAGCAAAAGCCCATAACTTTTTTGCTTTGGAAAGAAATAACAGTTCAAGTTTATATATCGCTTCAGGTTTTTTTAATTGCAAAAATGATGAAAAAGAGCATTAAGAAAATACTATTTCTCATGAAGATTTTTATTACTTGAAGCATAGGAGATGAGGATGAAATGACTACATCAATAAAGCATTTTGGACTTCTATTGGCTGGTGTTAGCTTTTGCTTTTTTCCTAGGTAAAAGGTGTTCTTTGATCATCCGTAACATCAAGATCTGTGCTGCCAAATCAAGAAAGCAGCATGAATAATTTCCAGAATTTTATCATATTCTCAGTTTCTCTTCCTCTCATCTGGGAGGGATATTTTTTTGATAGCAGATTGAAATTAATGGCTTGGAATTGAATTGCATACTCCCTGCTGCAAATAAATAGAAATTAAATATTTTCTTTCTGTTAATTGAGTCTTTTTTAAAAAATAAAATTGTCTTATGGTTTTGGGTTATGTTTTGTTGGCCACATGAACTGTGTGGCAGAGTATCCCCTGAAGCCCTTTTGATTGTTGCAATATCAGTTATGACACAGACAATGGTCAGCTGTGCATAATGTAATATTATACCTAAGAGCTGGGATGCATACATATTTCAGTGACAGAAGTATGTAAAAAAAGATATATGACTAAAGACTATTATAAGGGCAGATTCTGAATGATTTTAAGTGTATGTAATTTAAAAGAGTAAATAGAAATCTTCATTGTAAGCCTTACAAAAACCTAAAAAAACTAATCACTTCCTCATGCATAGTTATATTGGAACTTAAACTGTATATATGGCTATTTTTCTTTTATGTCTCATAAAATATACATCATGCAATTAAAATGATAGCCACATAGATGCATTGAGCTAAAAAACACATACATATGCTCAGAAAAGTAGATGAGAATGGGACTTTAAGATGCCCATAAATAAGATATTAATAATGTACATAATGTTTGTTGTTAAGTCAAATCAGTTGTGAGTTTAAGGGATTTAGAGTTTCTTATTTATATGTGATTATTTGGTTGTTGAGCTGTGATATTTGATGCAATGAGTCTGTTAGAAAATGCTGAAACACCAAATCCATAAGTCTGTAGAAAAAAAGAGTTGATAAGATTTTGATTTCCTTACTTGGAGTTTTACTGAACACTTCACATTTCTAACCATATCTAGAGAATGAGCATTTTTGGCCATGCCTAGATTATGAAATAAATGCAAGCTGGGGCCTGTTTGCTGGTCTAGGGCTGTGTGGGATGGAGTCCGTACACATCTGTAAGGCAAAACTGTTTTCTCCCTTCAGAGATGGGGCCATGCCCAAATGACCCACGGGAAATTATTATTGTCATGTGATCTGAATGGTATCCAGGTTTCATCTGCATGAGGACTAGCTGATAAGAACCAGGAATGTATAAGGAAGTGTGCTAAAAATTTCAGAAAATACAGAGAATCCCAGGGCGGTACTTTTATCCAAGCCCTTCTTTTATTTACAAATACATAGCAGAGGTTTAATCTTCACAGTGATAGATTAAAAGAAGCTCATTCTGTGGCACAGATGTTCTGAGTTTTGATAGCACACAAAGGAGTGCAGTGAAGACAGATGCCTGTTTTGTTCCTGCATGCCAGGTGAGCACATTATCTAGGAAGGGAGGCCACAGACCTCTCTGCTCTCTTGCTCTACAAGACACTTAAAAATGTTCTTGGAATTCTTTTGTTTTGGTTTGGGTTTTTTTTTGTATTCCAATGTACATCATCAAAGAAAAATGGCAAAATGTAATTAATTTTTTTATTTTGCCAAGTGGAATTCTTGTTTTGTAGTAAGCCATACATCTGACTGCCATGATTAAAAACAAAAAGAGCAAGAAATTCCATCTTCTGTGTGACAGAGGAATCTTCATTCACTTTAATGAGGTGAGGAACAAACCTCTCCAAGAGGTAGATATACACCAATAAAGCACATGTAGTGAAATCAGTGTCAGGTTTTCTGAGCTAAACCTCGAATCTATGGAAACAGTTGCAGTTCAGAAGTTCTGTGCCACATCCCTGGTACTAAACACAAGTACCCACAGTCTTTTGGTTCTTCCCCATGACAGAAGCACGCTCCATGTTCCCTCCAATATCTCCCAGTATGCTTGCTGCTTCTGCCACTGATCTCTTGTCACTGCCAGAGACTGAAGGTGCTGAGGTGTTCACCAACAAAGGGCAGTGTCTGCATTTCTCCTGAGCATTCATTTTAAGCAGAACAATAGAAGAAAGAAGTTTCATCTTCATTGTTCATCCTCAAAATAGACCATGAGCTATTAAAATAAACTCTGAACAAAACAATTCTATCATCATTCACATGAGAATTTTCTGGTTTTGGGTATTTTGCTGACATAAAAAAATCAATCAAATTACATTTTAAGTGTAGATCATTATTTATAAGCCCACTGCTTAATGTACCAATGTTTATTTTGTCCTTAATCAAATTGCCATTATCAGATTCCTTTTTCTTCTGTCTCCTGTCTTAGTCTTTTCAATCTTTTTTTGTTTCATTAGCATTTACTTTTTTACTTACCCTTGCAGAGTTTATATTATTCATTCTAATCTCAAAATGTTAAACAATTTCACTCATCAGTTTGGGCTAAAGTGAGCTCTTTTGATTATCTTCTGGTTTCCATGACAACACAATTCCTATTTCTTACTAAGTTACTTCTAATCAGTAAGAAAAATTGCAGTAGAATTTTAAATCCCATGTGATAAAGAGTGGTCTGAGAGCTTTGTTAAATACTGGACAAGAAATACTTTACAAGTGCACTAAGTAATTTCTTGATTTCTTCTGCTATAAACATTTAATGAAGAGAGCAGGAAAATTGAATTTGATCTGAGAATCTTTATTGGTTTAAGGATTGCAAATGGCACTCTGGTATGTTCTTAAGAGCCCATCAGACTCATGCAGTTATACAGCATAACATTGACACTGAATTTTTATATTCTTCCCTTGATTACGGTTAATGATGTGGAATTGTTTGTGGGTGACAACTTTCTGGTTTCCTAATGCATTGTTTCCCCTAAATTCTAGTGGTCTTGGTTTATACTGTAAATTGGAACATTATGGTACAGAATGATTCATTGTGAAGTTACTTTATTTCTCTAATTTGTGTTTTCCAGATCAAACTAATGCCTCCAGCTCCAAATGATGACCTGGCTTCTCTGAGTGAGCTAACAGACAGCAGCCTGCTTTATGAGATTCAGAAGCGTTTCAACAATAATCAGATATATGTGAGTTGCTACTCACCTATAAATAGTAAGATTTCAAAAAAGACCAAAGAGAGAATAGGAAAAATAGGATTACTGTCTTAGCTACTGGACAGTAACCTGCCCTGAACTCATGACTAGTTTTAAATGGATGAGGGCATGTGTGTGTGGGTAAGCCCTGCAATTCCTCAAGTTCGTGTCAGAAAAAGAGATATAAAAACTGGACTATAACTTCAGATAGGTTTGAATACAATTTATGTGTGCTTATTTCACAGAGGAAGTGTGCTGGTAAACATTGATGAACACACTTGTCACGAATGAGTGTTTAAGGTTGCTCAGATCATAGTGTGGCTGGGGGGGCTGGTGCACCACCATCTTTTGTAATTGTCCTTCTTAAACCACTGAAAGATCCTTCAACTTTTTAACATTGTGTCAATTTAATAGAGCATGATTACTGGAAATGTAAAAGAAATTAGGATTTTAGAAGCTTAGAATTCTACATGGGAGATCTAATAATATGAGTATTTATTTTTCTTTATGTCACTTTCAAAGATACCAGATAACTTAAACTGAATTCATAAAGATCCACAGAGGAAGTCTTTTATTTTAAGATGCTGAAGATTTCATCTGAAAAGATCTTGTAATGGAATTCTCTTAGCTTAACAGAATTTGTAGGCAGTGATCACTAGTATTCTGCTCAACAGCAGGCTTTGTAGAGTGCTTTGATAGAGTATCAGCATCAGAGCTGAAGGTGCTTTCATTTTGACTTGGTTCTTAGACATAGAAGGAAAAGTCCTTGGGCTCCAATTCCAAACCAAAGTCATCATTAACATTAAACAAGTTCTGCTGCGTGTGTTTATTTAAGCTTTGTAAAGTTTCATTTTTCCAGAAACCCCAACACTGAAATCGGGGTGGGTGAGAGAAGGGAAATAAATTCATGCATTTTAGAAGAAAATCAGTACATTTACTGTGAAAGACAATATTTGCCACCTCCCCAAATCAAAATGCTTTATCTTGAAAAAGACAGCAAGACTGGAACTTCTCACATTATGCTTTGCTGTCTGACCACTTCAGAGACAGAAGTCTGGCAATTTTTGCCTTCTAAGAGTGCAATATAACAGCAGCTATTTATGTGGAGTGAAAAGTATAGCAGCAAGAGTGACCTACAATCTTATAGTTAAGTGCATACAGTTGTGTTGGGAAGGACCTTGGATCATCTGGTTCCAACCCTTCTGCCATGGCCAGAGACATCTTCCAGTAGAAGATGGTGAACTCAGGGCCCCATGCAACCTGTCCCAAACATGAAATAATAAAATCTTGCATACTTGAACTCATGAAATGGTTTACTCCTTCTAGTATATTCAGGATAGTTTTTTCCAGATGCATGCTCATATGTTCATATACACATACACTTGCATAAACACATACATATATCATTTGCTCCATCTTACCCTACAAGCAATATATTTTAATGTATCAGCTCTGGATAGCCAGTATAGCATTTCTAAATTACATCACCTATTCCATTAAAAATCAGTTGAAGAGCTTGTTTATGTGGTAGGCATGCCAGGAGTTAGATTCCATGATCCTTGTGAGTCCCTTCCAACTCAGCAGCTTCTGTGATTCTATGACATTTTTGTAGTTTAGCAAGTGGTAAGTTACAAATTAACTTTCAAATAATATATGTAGTGCAATTTTTCTCTGCATAATTTTCAGTAGTGAAGAACTCGGTTTTATTACAAAAAGACTAATTAATTCTGTTCGAAATGTAAATTTAGATCTCAAGTTCAAACAGTGGAGTTAAAAGCTCAGAATTCATTAATTATGTTTAGCATGTTGTTAGCTAGAGTTAAGAGGCTTTCCTGAGAGTTCTTTTTGGAAGAAAGCCATTAGCCTCCTTAAAATTTTAATTTATTATTTAATAAAGCAATTATATCTTCTTTTTTTCAGACCTACATTGGTGATATACTGTTGCTTGTTAACCCATTTAAAGAACTTCCTATTTATTCTACCATGGTAAGAATTCTCTTTTTAAAAGATTGCAGATATTTTTTTCACAACTCATATAGTTCATTTGACAGGCCAAACCCCTAAAATTAATTAACATATATGCCCATTTTGTGTGGGAAGCATCTTAGTTTTAGTATTTTAGCAAAGACTTAAAAATTTCTTCCAAGATACAACTATTTTTGCTGTGTGTTATTGGTAAAGCAGCCATCTTGATAATGCTTTGAGTGAGCAAGACCACTTCTGATTGTTTAAGAATAATTCCTGATGACCTTGGTGGTTTCTGCCACAGTCAGGTTTATAAAAATAGATGCACACTTCATACAGAGATTGTTTTAATTCACACCCCCTTGCCCAAAACATGATTATGGAGATAACAACCTTGGATGGTACCTAAACGCTCAAAATGTCTGTCTGTGCTCCACACCAGACCTCTCCTCTGGGATATTGTACAGCACTGAGAGCAACATGCTGAGCATGAGCTGAGCACTGCCCTGGCTCAGGCACAGGGACATGGCTTGTGCTGGTCACAGGCAGCATTTGGGCAAGGGTGACTTGAGTCATGTGAAAACACTCAAGAGTTTTGATCTCTTCTTCATTTTCACCTAGACATTTTTGAGATAATGTTAATATAATTGTTAATTTATCCTCCCCTCTTCCCATAGATGCATAGAGATAACAGAGATCAGCCTCTCTGATGAGGAAAGTTCAAATATTTTTATTTCACTTACAGGAATTATAAAGGGTTAAAAATTTGGAAAGCAAATTGTAATTTGTGGCTGCTTGCTAAGTCACATAGCTTTGTGTGCATCAGTAGTAAATCTGAGAGAAAGAAATGCTGTGTAGCAGCAGCAGATTCCAAGTTGAGAGTCTGAATTTATTTCTAAAAATGGAAATCATCCATCATCTCCAAGGTTTTAGATGATGGTATTTTTTCCTGTCACTGTGCATTTCATATTAGTTACATGATTTTGTGCACCAAGAGAGAACTGTAAAGAGAAAGAATTTATGTATTAAAATGTTTCCTGAATGTTTGCTGCATCTTTACTTCTCTGTGATAGATCTATTTAATTAAATTCATCATGAGACTCTTTTTGTCCTGTAATTGTTTGGGTCACCTTGGATAATAATTGCGTTCACTTCATCATTGTAATCTGCACACTATTGTGCATTATGCAGGTATTTCCCAGGTGGTCAAGAAACCATGGTTGTAAAGTCACTTAGTTTTGAAATGCTCCAGTATACTGCAGCAGCTTAGCTGATATTGTATTAAGGTCCCTAAATGTTAGATGGTCTATATATTAAAGTAATAATTCCTCACAAAATGCTGACATGCTACATGATGTCGCTCATTAGTTAGCATTTTTGTTTCAGGTGTGTAGTTTGTTAGATGTCAAAAAGAAAAGGAATGCAAACTTATTGGGCATGATACTAGTTTTAAAACAAGAATAAAGCAATGAAAATATTAACATACATATGTATATTAATAACAGACATTTTATGTTTCGTTTTTTTTTAAAAAAATACTGTTCATAACTTCTCAAAAAACATTATTTTGTTACCATGCACTGACCTCCCACACTTTGTTCCTGTAGAATACTACTAAAATAAATATTTTTAAGCAATTTTTCATTCTGAGATGACAAACAATCATACATTAATAGACACTGATGTACTTTGCTTCTTATAAAATTCAGTGCAATTGTTAGATAAGATTATTGCATTTTTCCACGGAAATACCCTGCACTACTACACTACACATTATAATAGCATTATACTACAAGGAACATGCAAATATGACTTTGAAGGTATCTTAGTGACTGTAGAAGTGCTTGAACTGTGGTCATGCTGCTTTGTTACATTCCTGCAGAAGTTACTTGCGCCTGATTAGGGCAAATATATTCTTGGAAGTTTGTTTTAGAAAAATACGTAATCTTGCAACATTTTGCATTGAGCATAGGTGTGTGAAGGTTTTCCTTTGTACTTTGTGACATTCTGAAATGATTCCTGGAGAATTGGTGTGGATTTAATCTCTTTTGTCTGGTAGCCCTTAAGGCCTGACTGAGAATATATATGGAGGATTCATTCAGCTACAGTGTTGTAGATGCCCCAGGACTGAATAGCTTAATATCTAAATAAATAAGACAGGCATGGGACAGAAAGGGGTGAGAACATCAGGATTCCCTCAGAAAAAAAGAAAAAAAAAAAAAGTGGTTTCTATAGCAGATAATTGGATTTACTCAGGCTTTAAGGACAGTATATATTGCCAGCTATTTGTATCAGGAATTATTCTATATTGCAGAGAGGGTATTTGTGGGAGACTGCCCTGTCATGTAGTAAATTAGTTCGTTCATAACTTATTCATTTGATTCCAATTTTAACTGTTCATGGGATGTTCATATTTTATTTTGTAAATTTTTAAGTCAAGACATTGAAAAAGTATACATGTAAGGTATTAAAAAATACCTTACTAGGTTTTGTTTTATTAATGCACAGAACCAGTACTGTTAAGTCCTCTAGTTATGTTTACTTTTTTATCTTAATTAGACCTTCTGTGTTTAAAGCTCTATTTTCTGCAATTGAGATCTTCATAGCTGTTGTAAAAGTATCAGTTTTATACATAGAGAGATTCTGTTCATAATGGTTAGAAAGCTTTACAAAAAATCCAAATTAGGGGGGTGAAACATAATTGTTTTGAAATGTATTTTTCATTTTAATTTTCTACATTTTTTCAGGTCACCCAGCTGTATTTAAGTAATTCTGGAAAACTGTGTCCCTCACTTCCCCCACATATATTTTCCTGTGCTGAAAGAGCTTACCACATGCTATTCCAGGAGCAGCATCCCCAGTGCTTTATCCTCAGGTGAAAATTTATCTTTCTATTAATTAATTTGTACCTCCTGCCTTTCAGCTGTTTCCCTTGGGCCTCAGCAGTTGAGATTTCCATTTTATTTTTTTCTCCAACTAACTTTTTTTCTGTGTACTGATCTCTGTATCATACATTACAGAAAAATAGAAATGGGAAAGGTTTAATTACATCTCAGGTTCATAAATTCTCTTGGGCAATTGCCACTCCATGTAGCTGCATCTAATTAGGAACAAGAGTTAATGGTAAAAAATTCAAAACTGCTGTGTGTGTTTGCTGGTATTACATGAATCAGGATTAGAAACAGAATCTATTGACAATAAAAATGAGGAGTCCTTGACTAAATTATAAACCTCTGTGTTAAGGCGCCTGGATTGGAGCTTGCACTCTGCCTGAAACGTTCCTGTGATCATGAGTTTTTTCTTTAGCTCTCTAAGCTCAAAATGGACTTGAACGTGGACTTTAATCTTTACCCTTTATTCACAGTGTTGTTTTAATGGTAAACAACTTTAAGATTGTGAATAAATAAATGTATTTGTAATCTGTGAAAAGAGTTTCATCCAGATATGCTGGTTTTTTAATGGTGAAACTTGGCATTCACCTGGAACTTTTAAATCTCCAAGTCGATTAATCCTTCTTTTCTCAAACTCTCAGAAAGCAATGAGTCTGGTGAATTTGATGTACCCAGTAAAAGAAATTTGTTGTTCAGTCTTATCATCTCAATCTTTTCATACTTTACTTATTTTCACATCTTCTGAATCTTTAATCTTAATATCCTCCATAGATTACAGAATCAATGAGATTGTAAAAGACCATTGAGATCATTGAATCCAACCTTTGCCTGAACACCATTTTATCAACCAGACCATGGCACCAAGTGCCATGTCCAGTCATTTCTCGAATAGCTCCAGGGATGGTGACTGCACTACGTCCCTGAGCAGCCCATTCCAATGTCTAATCACCCTTCTTGAAATGAAATTCTTCCTGATGTCCAACCTATACCTCCTGTGGTGCAGCTTGAGACCATTTCCTCTTGTCACCAGCTGTCTGGGAGAAGAGGCCAACCCCACCCGGCTACAGCCTCCTTTCAGGCATTTCTAGAGAGTGGTCAGGTCTCCCCTGAGCTTCCTTTTCTCCAGGCTGAACACCTCCAGCTCCTTCAGCTGTTCCTTGTAGGACTTGTGCTCCAAATCCTTCACCAGCTCCATTGCCCTTCTCTGGCCTCTGTCCAGCACTTGAATGCTTTTCTTGAAATGAGGAGACAAGAACTGGACACAGAACTTGAGGTGCAGCAAAATTTCTTACCATGTTACAATTTTATTTTTTTTTTCTCCAGTCACTTAATATCTGAGCATTTACTCACTGAAATTGAGCATTTTACAACAGGGAAGCATTTGGCCAAATCACTGAAGAACTTACTATCAGTTATTCACAATTATTTTCAGTTTATAGCAAGCCAGCTTCACTCCTGTATGCTTAACACCAAGAGCTGTCTTTGTATAAACTTCTAATGGAAGTTACAGTATAAAATAATGTTATGCTCTTAAGTAGCCAGTAGGTGGACTTTTCATAATTAGCTTCCTTCTGACTGCATTTTGCTCCTGCTTTTCAGTATATGAAAATACATTAAGCCCTGACAAGATAAGTAAAGAGCTGTCTAGGGAGCCTAAATATAGATTTGTTAAAAGCTAAGGATCCTTAGTAAATCAAACTAAAGGTTTATGGCATGCTGATAGCTAATTTTGTGAGTCAGAAATTCATAATGAATACATAAAATGAAATGGTCTAACTTTTTAGCAGCCAGGAGTGCAATGATACTGTTGTGATATAAATCACATTTTTAAGCCAAATAATCTGGAATGGAGAGAAATCCTTGCGTTTGACACTGGAATGCATTGAAAACTTTGGATTCCCTCAGTTTAGCATCACCAAAGGCATTCTGATCAAGTAAATAATATTCAATTTTTGACACTATAGTTCTATCTATCATAAGTGCAATGGTCTGCTGCAGTACAGTTACAGATTTGTATTAAAACATTGTTTAGAAATACGCTGTCCAATTGAACTGAATTTTAGAAATACAATTTCCAACTAACATGCAGGATTGATCAGTTACAGAGAGCATTACTGATATTACACAACACATTCTTTTGTATTTAACAGTTTTGTTTGCACATATTTGTTTCAAATCTAGAAACCTCAGTCACTGGGAGCAAGACTCAGTGTCTCACTTAGGTACTCTGAAAATTGAGAAAAATAAATTATTCTGACTCCCAAAAAGTGTGCAAACTTAGTCACACTTCCCTGGATATATCTTACTATGTTAATGGGAGTTTGGTATAGTAATGCTCACTGCTTAGGGTAGTGCAGTAAGAGATTGGTTTCAGAAGTTCATGCACAACAACACACCTGTCTTCCTCTAAATCTGGTGGAAATCTTATACGAAGGCATTCTGTCAGCAGTTTTCCATCATTTCTGATTACAGTTCAAGTACTGCAGGAATAAGTTTTTTGTGTTAAGTATTCCTCCACTTCTGGATGTGGTACCTTTGGTCAGAATTGAAAATGAAGTAAAAAAAAAAAAATAACCCTATCATTTATATCGTCTGAAATGACAGGTATATTGCTCCTCACATGTTATACATTTTGTCCTATTTTCCCTAAACAGATTATTTGTAGAATTTCTTTATGCTGGGAGTATTTCTTGCCAAACAATAATGATCCAATAATGGGCCAGTGTTCTGAAATCATAAAGGTATAGACAAACCTGACTAATATGCATAAACTGATGGTAAGCAAGTACTTACCAGTACTTGCAGAAAGTAATTCTCAAAAATTCCCTGGGGTTGGCTGTTTTCTGACTCTTTTCCCTGTGCTTCCTTGATTAACTACTTCCATGTGATGGTTCTGTCTGCAGAACTCCCTCTCCATCCAGTAACTTTTTAACCTGATGGGCACCAGCTGCTATGGTGATCTCAGAGCTGGGGTGTTCACACAGGCTTTGTGGGTTTGGGATTCACCATGAAGGGAGTTGGAGCTCCAGCCACAGCCCTTCACAGCCGGGTAGTTCATGTGGATGTCCAGCAAGCACGTGCTCCACATGGAGCTCTCCAGCGTGGGTGCACCAGCAGCCCAGCTAGACTGGCACAAAAAAAGCAAAAGAGCTGAATGATAATCCAAGCACTGTGGATTTGATGGGTGTAGGTTTTTTAGTTCCCCCTAGGTGTACTATGTCTTGTGTTCTTTGCTTCACGTGACTTTGTGTTTTCACACTTTCAATTGGTCTTTTTCCTAACAAATTTAGATTTTAATTTTTTGTTTCAAAACAGAACTTATTTTTTTAATTATTCATAATGCTTGAAGATAGAAAGATTAGACCTGTAATAAGGTGTATTAACAAAATATTCATAAAGAAATAGTAGGGAACAGGTCCTCCATCAGGTAGTTATAAAGAAAAGCTGGAAAGCAAATGAAGGAATAAAGTGAGAAAACTTCATGGAACTTGCCTAAAGCCCTATGTGAGAATAGGATTTCAAATTCTCTGTTTATTTCCTTTTCCTTTGGAGTACGCTGATTCTAATTTAATCTTTTTTTATCAGTGAAATAAGCCTTCTTTTTCTGTTCCATATTGCCTTCTAAGGAAGCTTTAGTGCAAAAAAATGCTTTTCTGCTTTGATGCTAACTTACCCTACACCTGGATAAGGCAGTCCAAACAAAAGTAATAAGAAACCAACATTCATATCGTAAATTAAATTTGGAAAAATATAGTGATGAAACAGTTATTTAAAAGAGAAAACAGGAGTTGTCCTCCAAGCAGCAGTAAATTACTAGAACAAAAATACTGACATTGCAGAAAAGTTTACTCAACCTCAAATGAAAATGAAATAGAGTAAACAAGATCTGGTACAAGGTACCAAAGTACTTTTTCATTGTTAAATTACCAAATAATGGCATCAATAATTAAAACCTTTCCTAACATAGCATTTCTTTCTCAGTGGTTCAATCTGTATTTTACGAAAGTGTATATAACCCACTGAAATGTACAGAACAGCTAAGTCACGTTATGTCTCTCTTTCAGCAACCACATTCTAGTGAATTTTGGAGCCCTGAATAGTAATCTAGCAACCACTTTGATCAACAAGTTCCTGTGGTAGGACTGTAAAATTAACAGTTGAGCCAAGCATGTCAAATCTTTGCAGCTGAGTCACTGCAGTGTTCAGAAAATGTGAATCTTGAGAAGAAATATTCAAGATTGGACAGAAACTGTTCACTTTGTGCTCGTTTGCATGGTGATATTAGCTGGGCCACATTTGTCTTGCAGTCAAAAACAACACATAGCTTTATGTTAAAAGTGAAGCGAATTAAGTGGGGAAACTCATGGTGAACACTCCAGTTCCTTTGTTTAAGAAGGCATTTTTCTGGTTTTCATTTTAAGTTGCATGCCTGCTTTGTAATTCTTGAAAACAAAGACATAACAACTTATCTTAGCATCCCTTCTCCCCACCCTCAATTTCTCCAGTTGTGAGAAAGATTTTTGAAACCTTGAAAAACTTTCTCTTACAGAGGCTGGTTTTAGCAGATGAGGTTGGGCCTGAACAAACAAAATAATAAAATACTACAACAATTTTTAAAGTAACAAGTCTTACATAGTTCTCAAAATTATACAAATATTTATCTTTATAAAGGGCAGTACACTTTGGACAGCCTGTGAGCTCTTACAAACTATGAATTATGTCAGATCTGATTATCAAACAAGAATCAACACTTCTGTTCAATAGCATAATCAGTAAGGGTGACTATAATAAACATGAGAGATGTTTTAATTTCAGAGAAGTTCTTTAACAGGTGAAGTAACCAAAGAGCCACTGTTGCTAATCTTGTTAACCTGTGGTACTGTGATAGCAGCTTACAGCTGTGATTTTGGATTAAATATGTTGTGGAGGGACAAAACTATTTCATCATCATGACACACAGTTGCCAGTGAACTGGCTAATGTGAGTGGGAGCTATGCTAGATTTATGCCTGCCTATAAGCTCACTGACTTTCTGGATAATAGATGTATAAGATCTGTTATTTGCATGATTGTGAAATGTCTGTAAGGGAGGACTAGTGTCTTGTTTCAGTTTTTCTTGGTTCCCATTAATGACAACAGGCAAAGAAACATGGAATCTGGAGATTGCCATTTTAAAGGCAAAAGGCAAATTCTGGATCTGAAGAACAGAGGCAGCATGGTACAATAAGTGTTTGGAGAGTGATGTCATCATTACGAGGGCAGAGATGCATATTTTGTCGGGTGACACCAAGTACCACCTGACTTTTGAAACTCTTTCAGAAAGTCAGAAACTGAAAATCTTATCAAGGGATAGTGCACTTTAGGAGAACCTTGTCATTTCTGGAGAGTTGCTGATTTCATATTAGCTATGACAGTGACCATCTTGTCATTATACAATTCCATTTGCTCTTAGACCTGGCTTAAACATGGCTTTGTGACCTACTAGTTGAGATCTTCACATAAGATAGAATCATAGAATGTGAAGAGGTTGGAATGGACCTTAAAGGTCATCTAGTCCCAATCTGTTGCTGTGGGCCACCCACCTCCCACTAGACCAGGTTTCTCAAGGCCTTATCCAACCTGGCTTTGTACACCTCTAGGGATGGGAAACCCACAACCTCCCTGGGTAGCCTGTTCCAGTGTCTCACCACCCTCACAGTAAAAGATTTCTTCCCAATATCTGACCTAAATTTCCCTTTTTTCAGTTTGTACTCCTTGTCCAGTCACTACAGTTCCTGACTAGGAGTCCCTCTCTGGCTTCCCTGTAGGCCCCCTTCAGATGCTGGAAGGTTGCTATGAGGTCTCCACACAACCTTCTCTTCACCAGGCTGAACTGCCCCAACTTCCTCAGCTTGTCTCCATAGGGAGATACTCTTATCAATTTTATGACCCTCCCCTGGGGTTGCTCCAACAATTCAATGTCCTTCTTATGCTGCAGACACCAGAGCTGCAGTTCTCACAAGAATGGAGAACAGGAGGAAAATTGCCTCCTTCAACTAGCTGGCTACACTGCTTTGGATGTAGCCCAGAATTTGCTTGGCTTTCTGGTCTGTGAGCACACACTGCTGGCTCACAGTGAATTTTTCACTGAGCATCACTGTCAAGTCTTTCTGCTCAGGGCTGCTCTCCATCACTTCTCTGCCCAGCCAGTAGGTGTGTCTGGGGTTGCCACAACCCAGGTGCAGAACCTTGCACTTGGCTTTGTTGAATTTCATGAAGTTTGCATCAGCCCCCCTCTCAAACGTGTCAAGGTCTCCAGATGGTATCCCTTCCCTCCAGCGTGAGGTGTCACCCCACAGCTTGGTGTCATCAGCAAACCTGAGCACTTGATCCCACTGTCCAAGTTACTGACAAAAATGTTCAGCAATACTGGCCCCAGTTCCGGTCCCTGAGGGACACCATGCATCTACTCATCTCTGGTCTCCACGTGGACAACGAGATGTTGAGCACCACTCTGTGTGTGAGATCCAGCCAGTTCTTTATCCATCAAATGGCCCATCCATGAAATCTCTGTCTCCAATTTAGAGACAAGGATATTGTGCAGGACAGTGTCAAACACTACAAGAGTTCAGGTGGACGATGTGAGTTGCTATGCCCCTGTCCACCAACACTGTAGCTCTGGCATAGAATAGAGACTGATTGTTCTGTAGTTCCCTGTGTCTTTTTTTTTT
>VXAC01005718.1:2143333-2167537 GCA_013399225.1 Rhipidura dahli | reverse complement strand
TTTTTTTTTTTTTAAGGATGTTAATATTTTCCTTTTTCTAGAGAGCAGGGACTTCATCTGACTGACATGACTTTTTAAAAATTATGGATAGTGGCTTAACAATTTCATCTGCCACCTTCCTCAGGATCCACAGCTGAATTTCATCAGCTACATCAACATGTAGGCAGGTTGTAAACCATTGCAGTCTTAGACCATAAACCTCCTTCTGATGCCACTAGGAGTTTGAAGTCCAGTGTCAGCCTCCACCTTGATATAGAAACATGGACAGCATAGAGAAAAGCAGTTTGACACATCACATACAGTAATGACAAGATCTGTCATGTCACATAAGACTAAAGTTTGCCAGGCAGACAATAAGATCTTCACCAAAGCTGCATGTATGTCCCATGAGAGTTGAGTGAGATTAAATGGTGCATTGCTATTCAAGTATGAAGCTCCTTTTTGTCCTTCCCTCTTTTGTTTCTTCCTTTTTAATTGATTTCTCCTTTGAAGTGATATTTGAATAGATAAAGGAATGGCCAGACAGCTACTATATTTTGCTGCCTTCTCATTTTCAGAAACTAAAATATGCAGATAACAGACTGACCAGCCATCACATCCATTGTACTTGTGAAAAATCTAAGTGGCTGTTGTAGAAACAGCCTTTTAAATTTGATCAAGTGAATAAATGAAGGAGGAGCATCAAATTACATTTTATTTGGTTCACTTGTCTGTAAAGAAAACAACATCTTATAATTCAAGTAAGAAATTCTTACATGAATTTCTTAATCAAACTTCACTAACTTCATCCTTTCCATCTCTTTTTTCATTTTCCTTCATTCTTCATGCTTAAAGTGCAGCATTGATTTTGCTTCCTTCCTCCATCCCGCCACTTTTCTGTTGTTTCTTTCCACCTTTGTCATTCTATTTCCTTTTACCTTATTTACTTTAGTTGCTTTCCCTGTCAAAGATTCTCATTCTTTTGGATATTTATTCCACATCGCAAACAAGAAGTCACAGTGGTCCAGAGAGAATCACTAAAGTCAGAGTATATTGCAGAAACTGGGCAGGTTATAAAATTACTAAGCTTTTTCTTTTCCTTCGCTTTCCTTTTCTGTTTTCTTTCCCTTCTTCCTCCTGTATTACTCCCTTTCCATTTCTTCTGATTCCCCTTCATTACCACTGCAGTAATTTCCCCATCTGCAAAGAGAACCAGGCAACATAAGTGAGCTTTGCTGGACAAAAGATAAAGGAAAACATAAAATCTATGCTATAAATACCTTCAAAAAGGCTTGAAAGCAGTGGATTTGATTGGCTTGACTTGTGTTACAAGACAATGTATCTTGACAGCTCTGACAGCCCTCGTGAACATAGACAGTCAGTCTCTCCTGTGTTCTGTTCTTTATTTGTCATCCATAAACCTTCTGTTATTTGAAATGAAAGTTTGATGGAGGTACATTAAATCCATTCAAACAAAGCTAGAAGAGACTATAAATAACATTTCAATTGTGAAACTAACAATGATTCCTCCCTCTCTTCCTTGCCTGTCGTCTTGCAGTGGAGAAAGTGGTTCTGGGAAGACTGAAGCCTGCAAAAAGATAGTGAAACACCTCACTTGCAGAGCCAGCTGCAGCAAAAATACCTTTGATACAAAGATAAAACATGTAAGTATCATTCTGATCACCAAGTGGAATGAAGCCAAACCTTGGCCTGTTGGATAGGCAGACATATTTGAACTGTACAGAAAAAGGCATCTGCTCTTCAGAAATTCATAAATGCTTTGTTTTCACCTTTGAAGTCAAAGGAAGTTTTTCTCCCTGAATGGGAATGGGATTAAGCTCATATTGATGTGATAAGAGGAGTCTCAAAAGTGGAGGCAGTTTTGTTTCTCTTTTTTGGTGACTTTGAAAATCAGTGTTGCAGTGAATAGGAAATATTTCTGTGATTTTATTCCCTATAATATTTCATAATGACAATTTAAATTATGCTAAATTCTGGACTGCCAGTTCAACTTCTTTTAAAAAATTATCTTTCCTGATGAAACTTCTCATCTCCAATCTCAGCTCATAGACAGATATCAATAGGTCTTAATCAATGGAGGTGGAAGAGAATTATCACAAATTTTGATTATAGAAAATCTTTTACAACTAGCTTAGGTAGGATATCTGACTTTAGATACTAAAGGTAAATCTATCATATCTCACCCATAGTGAATAGAGAAGAAATTCTAATTTAGTTGCCTTCTAAGGTGCATTAATGAACAGAATAGTCTGGATTCATTCCTGACACAGTTATGTATAGCACCATTTAATTAATAAAGCTGCAAAGGCGCTGAATTAGTCTAAAGAGCAAGTATTTCCTAAAAAACACTGCTGGAGTGGAACTGGAACCTAAACTAGACTGACAAGTTTTCTGCTGCCACCTACTGCACAGACAGCTGGTTTAATAAATAATTGTGAAGGGTTTGATTTTTAGAGCTTCTGTCTTTGTGGTTTGAATCACTCCACAGACCTCCTCACTCCCCAGCTAGGTCATCCAGCTTCATGGAAACAGTGATGTCAGAACAACAGTGTACATGGACCACGTTGCAATCAACTTCTAAGGATGCACAGAGGAAAGTTCTCAAGGGAACCTGTCGGAGTATAGGGGGTGTGAGCAACTAACTATGCACAAAAAACTAAATACAATGGCTGTGACCATGAAAATGTAAAATGGATATGCATTAGTGAGATATGCCATACAAATGTCTGAATCTACTTCTTCCTTGGTTTTTCACTAGTGTAATCCTGAAGTAATTTTATTTGAAATCAATAATTTATGCCATTTCTGACATTATATAAAACTTGTAAATTCCTTTGTTGGGTTATTAGTATTGACTAACTTCATAAGCTATCTTCAAACATTCTAATGATTTTAACTAAGTGTGCCAGCTCCAGCAATTTCACTCCAGTCACTGACATCCAAACTACTGGTAAGGACACAGCTCACATGAACAACTGTCTTCCCCTTTCATTTACAATTTCCACTATTCTGACATTGCTTTTTTTGGAATATATTTATTTTGAGCTGTCTTACTTTAATTTCTATTTTGGAAAAAAAAATCTGCCAAGGATTTTTTTTAATTCCAAGATGAAAAATGGTCTTTTTTTTTTTTTCCATTTATTAATCACAAGCAAACCTCACTGAAGTTTCTTGAAATATCTTCCTATTTATTTCCTCTCTTTGCTTCTTTACTATTTTTTTGCAGGTAAACTGTATCTTGGAAGCCTTTGGACATGCTAAGACACCCTTGAATGATTTTTCCAGCTGTTTTATAAAGTATTTTGAACTACAGTTTTGTGAGAGAAAAAAAACATTAATTGCAGGTAGGTATCATTTAATCTGTTAATTTTGATATCACTCACAGAATGTTAGATCAGAGATCCCGGTGTGCTGTACACAGAATTGGACAGCAAGGGCTTCAAATTTTGTGAAAGAGGGGTTAGGCAGTGTCAGGGGAACAGTTTTCATAGCACGGGAATGGATCACTTGTCAGGAGTGAGCAGTGCCCTGTTCTGAGCAACCACAAGGTGGCAGGGAAAGACAAGAAACAAATTGACACCACTGACTCCTCGTATTTCCCAGGAAATCACGTTTCGCTTTATTTCACAGATCAACAAACTGAGAGAGCTGTGCAGTGCAACACTGTGAAGTGACAGTAAAAAAGGGATTAAGTTGTGCACTTGTGCACCCAATATTGTATTGGGTATTTTAAGTATCCCTTAAGTTTGATTCTGAAAACTCTGCTGTTCAAAAGCAGTCAGAGAGAGCTTTCATTTCTGGTCCACATAGGTCATCATAGAGCTACTCAGTGTCAAACCAAGGTATGACTCCAGAAATAAGTACACACAGGGAGTTTTCAACTTGCACTGATCTTCCTGGATGGAGAAGTTCCATGGCAAGACACACTTTTGTTCCAAGTAAATTAGATTCTGATAAACATTTCCAAATCTACTCCTTTTTTCTATATATAATTGTAAATGCATTTATGCCTTCTGAAGAGTTTCCTAAAAAAATTCTTTGGGAATATTTCACAGTGGGAATTACATTTTCCTGAGACAGTTCACTATACTCTAGAAAATATCATAGTTTCTTCAGAGAAAATGTTACTGAATGGGAAATTACTAATACTTTTTTTCTGGTTTGTTTTATAATGAATGCAGGATAATTGTAAAGGAAATTCAAAACTAAAAACTTGTGATTTTGTTTTTCATTTATAAGCTCCTGTGGGAGGAATGCAAAATGATATATACATTAGCATAGACTGAAGAGCATCTCAGTTGAGTTTATAAAAATAAAGATCAATCCCCAAAGATAACATTTTATAAATCCTTGGTATTGTACATATTTAATTTGAGTATATTGTGTTTGCAGGGCATGGGTTTATGAACAGCTTTACCCAGAACTGCCAGTTTAATTCGTAGCCATTGCCTGTGACAGAATCAGTTAAGCAGGTTCTGCTGTCAGTTTTCTGGTACGCTGATTCTGTGGTTTTATCATTCTCAAGCCATAGGCATTAAATGAGAAAATGTGGGGGTAGTCAGGTTCATTAAAAAATATCCACCCTACTATTCCCCATTTATGTGGGAATTGTATCAATTATTCCTACCAAATCCAAGGTAGACAAAAGTTACATAATTTACTGTCAAGAGAGACAAGCTTTACTTCAGCAGTAGAAGTGTTTTCTATATTTCTGAAATTTGCAATTGTTTCTGCTGTTTGATTTGCGTAGTCAAAGTTGCCTTTTCTCAGCCACTGCTAAGCATCAATTCTGACTGAAGTTGTCCCAGATTTAGACCACCATAAATGAGAAAAGAATCAGGCATGTTGTGTTTGGAAGGTTTAAATTTCATCCTGGGATTCTCTGTATTTATTTGCAAGATCGTTTGCAGCAGTATTTACTGTCTTGCACTGTTTAAACATTAATTAAAAATATAAATATGCAGAGCACCTGATTTTGCTGAGCCGTGATTTTATAACTCATTGATAATAACGGGGCTAAATCTTTCTGATTTGTAAACAAAAATCCAAGTGACACTACACTGCCTTCATCAAAGGGTTTAGGTGGTTTAAACTCCTCCAAAGACAGATCTTTCTGGTGGAGATCCAGAACAATTTGCTAAGGGATGGACATGCAAAGTATGTATATTCACTTTCATTATAGAGGGCAAGCTCAAGATGGCATTCCTTGCGTTTTCAGTGGACACAAACTTCAGTGAAGTTTGTGACAGCTTCTTGTTCATGCTGAAGTTCTTTTAGACACTGGAAAAGCTCTGACTTTTGTCACGTAAGGATTATTCTTCTACCAGAAAGTACAATATACCTAAATAACAGAAATGTTCCCCATTTTTCATCTTTAGGTTTGATTCATTCTGTAGAATAAACTGTATCTTTGCCACAAAGTCTTGAAAACAAGGATGGAGCTTTTTAGTGTGGTTCTACTCAAAGGCAGCCTGAAGAGGTTTT
Organism: Rhipidura dahli; assembly: GCA_013399225.1. Classification (NCBI taxonomy): domain Eukaryota; kingdom Metazoa; phylum Chordata; class Aves; order Passeriformes; family Rhipiduridae; genus Rhipidura; species Rhipidura dahli. Next base: position 2,162,053 of record VXAC01005718.1, on the reverse strand, counting down.
ATGTAGAAAAATATTTTGTATTAGAACAAATATTTAGAATAAACTACAGACCAGTCATTTCATTAAGTTTCTGAAATAAATTCAGAACTGAAAGATTGATCATCTGGCAAAAAAAAATTAATATCATTCCTAGAGAATGATTAATTCCTACAGCATAGTAGCAGAAGACTGATTTTTTTTTCTTCCCAGAATGGTCCTTCAGATAAGTTGATATAATTCCTGAGATGAAAATTAATGCCTCCATAAATTTCCTCAAATTACTCAAAAAGAAGTTTAGGAAGAGAAAATAAAGCCTGAAAATTTTCTTCCTTGTTTTTCAGGCATTGGTTTTCTCAGTCTTCACTTTTTGAAAAGCAAGGACTGGTTTTTTTTTTTTTTTAGTTGCGTTTGAAATGGACTGACAAATGTTTTATTGTCTTTAACAATAGCTGTGTTTAGGACAGCATGATTTTTGAGAAGGAGCAATGTGGTTTCTAAGAATGCATAGCTGAAAAACAGATTTCACTCGCCCCACTTTTAACACAGAATCTGCTTGCTGATGTGTAGCTGTTGAGTAGATCAAGTGAGCTGTTGAAGGAAGTACAAATCTGTTTGTGCCTGTAAGCACAATCACCATTGCACAAAAATGACAGACTTCACTAAGGAACTCTATTATTTTCTTCCTTTTATTTCACACATAGATTAACAAACCTAATGCACTTTGTGGAAAAGCATACTACCATGATAATTTTCTTTATGACCCCTTTAGCACCATTAAGATGTGCTGTGTTTGGTTCTTGCTGATTGGAAGCTTGGCTTTTCTGAACAGTTCTCCCCTCTGCTGGAGATGCTAGTTGAGATGAAATGTATTTAGCTTTATTATTGTGCAGATGACTTGAAACACCTGGAAAGGGCTGAATTAATTTGTGTCATCTGAATTAAGTGATGTTGCCCATCATTAAAGTTAAATGATAGATGACCTTTGGTAACATTTTTCCTGCTTCTGTTAATCAATGAATGTTAAAAACCCCTGAAGTGGTAGTTATGAAAGCCTCAGTGAAGAATGTTGCACACAAAAATATGATTAAAGATTTGAAGTGGACTCTTTTCAAATTAATTGATGGTCAGATTAGTTTTACTGCAAAATAAGTTACAAGCACAATAAAAGGTGGAAATCACCCCTCAGGTTCATCTGTTCTGTTTTACCCTGTAGGAATGGCAGCCAGGTAATGATTGATTCTGATGAAAGTGTGTGTCTGGGCCAGTCCTCCCTGATTGCATTGCTTCAATTTATAATGTGTTGCAAAGGTACTGGAGCCAGAAACATACATGATTTCCCAAGTGTGTCTTTTCACTTCCAGTACAGGTCTGTTTTTTTTAGTTTTTTTTTTTTTTCTGTAGAGTAGCAGCAGAGGATTAGATGGATGATGCAGAATTTCTCATAGTATAGATTCCATAATAGCCGTTCACTACCACATTTTGTAGGATGATTAAATGGGCCAGATCATGTCTCCCTGGTTCAGTGAGTCAGACACACAACTCTTCTCTTCAGTCCTACTGACTCTTATCCAGAATGCCAGGCATGATTTTGGTTGCCAGCACATGTGTCAGGCCACATAAAGAAAGAAAGCGTGGAGGATGTCCCTGGCTAATGTACCACTGACCTTCTGTGCTCCTTAACTGAGATGTGTCCAGGATGGTTTGGCCTGTGCAGAGAAGGTCTTTGACAGAACCTGCATAGTTATATTTAGTTCAAGGACAGAATTTAGCTGCTGAGACCTTTCTCAAAACAACATGCTCAAGATTCATCCATTTCATTTCCCTCCAGCCTGCACTGTCTTTCAGCATTATTCTCAAAGGTTTTGTTCCCTCATACACACAATTTCAAGTAACCTCAGGTTTGCTGTGTTTATTTTTAACAGTATAGACAGGAATTTAAAGGACTTCAGAAGATAGGAAGAGAGGTGGAATTTTAAATAAAATGACCATACAGATACAGAAGGTAGAGCAATAACCAACCTATGAGCTATTGAGGACATTAGAAACTGTATGGTGACAGGAACACGACATTCTGCCTGCTGGCCCAGTCATTAGGATAATGCAACTACCATGCCTCTGATACACACTTGCATTCACCAAACTGTTTCATTTGCTTTGGGCAACACCTGTGAGTCCAAAACTGGTTCTGAAAATAATGCTTTAATTCCAGACAGCTTAAAAAAAGTAAAAAAAGAGAAAAATTCTAAAATGACACGAGTGTTAAGCATTTAGAGAACATACTTGCTGTGCTGCAGGATGCATGCATCAATATTTACAGTCACTGTATGTTCAAGAGCTACTTCCAGTTCATAAAGAAAGGAGCCCTGGATGAGTTGGTTGAAAGTCAGGCTATGGGGAAGCTATAGTTTAATATTCTTGTCTTCTTACAGGGTTTCAAAAACTTAGTTCCTCCATTGCTGAGAAGTACACCTTATGCTCTAAACTCAACAGTCCTTTCCAGGGTGAGGATGCTTGCAAAGGTTCTGTGAAAGCTCTGACATACTGCAGATATTGAAAAGCCTAAACCTGCAGCAAAATGGGCTGTGTCCATGTGGTGGAGGTACTCAGTTGTGTGTGAAGAGACATGCTTCTGGTCTTTGCACCACAGCTAGCATTTAAGTAATGGTGAGATAAAGTATGCCAGCAGTTGGGTAAGTGGGAACTGGGATGAGGTTCCCACTGACCAGAAAGGCCCTGACCTCTAGCTACAGATATTCTCTTAGTCTCTTGCATCTGGAAACACATGGTGTTCTTCTCCCAGGGGAGAGCTGAAGAGTAACCTGCCCAAAATGGTGAATATCCCTCTGTCTCTTCACAGATATCTCCAAAAAGCCTGTTATCTTGTGAACAGGTGCATGGATCTGAGGGCTCAGTATTTCCTGTGCTTCTGCGCTTCGCCTCTTTCAGAATCTTAGTGGGCCTGAGGTTATGTATGATCCTGTAAACTGCATTCCTGTAGGCAAATCTCACTCATATTCAACATCTTTCACCTTCTTCCCAGACTGCTGATTCATGTGGCTTCTGAATTATCCAGGTCATCACAGACCTTCTGAGATGTCCATGTTTCCCTGGGCTTGGGTTAGTGGGCTTGTCGATAACCAGTTCTGCAGAGGATTTGTCTCTTTGTAGCCATCTAGAAGCTAGGTGGTTAATCTAAACCATTAATCTCTGTGATCTTGATCACCAGCAGAGAAAGAAGAAATGCTTCGAAGCATGTTTTTTTTTCAAGAGGTCTTGAATCTGTTTCATCTTTCTCTTTCTGTTAAGAAGGAGGCTAAAATAGATGCCAATGCTTGGATGGCTACACTTTGGTGAGATGGCTAATAGTTTGTCTCTTAGAAATTCCTGCCAAATATAGCAACTGGTACAAATCAACATCAGTATCTTTAAAACTAAGTAGCTGTAATGGTAATGTAAAACAGTAAGTAAGATAATATGTTTGTTCCACCAATTTTAATGGAGTTAGGGTTTTTTATGTGAATTATAAAGAAAACCATGAGTATGAATGGTAATACTATATTTTATATGCTCCCCTCAGATAATTTTATAAGAAACATTGTTTATTCTTAACTGTTGCAATGTTGAGTGGTTTAGGATATTTAAGTTTAGAACAATCAGTGTAATGATGAATTTATATGTTTGTTTCTTAATCAGCTAGGATTTATACATACATGTTGGAGAAGTCTCGTGTCATTACCCAGCCTCTCAACCAGAGTAATTTTCATGTTTTTTACTTCATGATGGATGGGTTATCTGCTGAAGAAAAATACACCCTGCACCTCAGTAATTTGTCTGCACACAGGTAGGAAAACAACTTTATATTTAGTATTAATAGTTTTCTTATTATGATGCCTCTCTGCTGTTGAGGACTTTCTTCTAATAGTTAAAACTTTTCTCCTACATTTTCAATGAGCTCTGGCATTTTTTATTAGGGAATACCTGCTCATGAGGATTTAGTTCTGAAGTACATGTATACTCTCTTAACGAGATCAGAGTTTTATATCCATTAGTATTGTTGCCTTAAAGGAGAAAATTGATAGAAATTCATTAGTTGCTTTTCCATCTTCTGTGGCCTAGAGCAGGTGTCTTGTTTTTTGTTTTTTTTCCCTGCTGAAAAGTTTGTTTCTTAAGGTAAAAACTGTTTTATTTATTTATAATTTTCTTATGTAATATGCATATTTTGATGAAATATCACTAAAGTAACTGGTATCTCCATTTTCATTTTGATATTTACTTCACAAAAAATTACTATGAAAAGCAGAAACAAAAGTTTTGACTTGTTTGAACTCAAGGATAGGATTCAACACCCACCCCCTAAAATTATGTCTTTCTTGTGTGACTCCACATGAGCTGGTTGTCTTGGCTCCCATTTGTACTACTTCAGTCCCTTTTGGACCTGGCTCCGTGGAGTCCTGCGTGCCCCCATAGAGCACAGGCAGGGTCAGTAATATGTCAGTAGCAAAGGGTCGAGAAGGGCACTGCTTATCATCCTGGGTTTACTCCTGTGTACTCTTCAGAATCTCCAAGCAAATACCATACATCAAAGAGAACATTGTGTTTTCCCAGGCTCGGGAGGAGGTGGGATCAGGGAAATGGGGACCAATGGGGAAGCTCTGGGGGAGTGGTGAGAGGCAGAGGCCAACAGCCAACCGGGGAAGCCAAACAGGGAGATTGACAATAGCAGGATGGGGCAGAAACCCTCTGGTTATCCAAGTATTACTCAGGTAACTGACTACCACACATTTGCAATCAAAGGAGATGAGTCTCTACTCAGCTGCATATAGACTTTCACATAGATGTGTTCTTTGGGTGAACTGAACCACATTTCTGGCTTCATGAACTATGCTGATTACCTTGCCTTTAACAGTAAGACTATAAAGAGCTGGATATAGACACCCAAATGGAGAGTGTCTAAGGCTTAAACCTACTCCAAATGTTTACTATAGGAGGACCTTTTGGGGTTTTTTCAGGAAATTTTGGGAGTATGTCCATATGTATTAATTCAGATTATTTTAGAATTAAAAAATACTCCTCACCTAGATAATTTGCCTTTTATTCTTCAGTCTTTCCTAAGAAGTGTCACTGAAATGAGAGAAGCCTATGTAGTACTAATGATCTTTTCTTAAACTGACTACCTTTGAAATGAGTAGAGTGAGTAGCTGTAAAATGACCAAGAGTAATTAAAATTACATAAGAAGAATATTTTCAGGTTTTCTCATCTAAGCCTTTTTCCCATGGATTTTTTTTTTTCTCAACTTTTTCATCTTCCAACTTGGCTAGTTACTTGAATAAAATAGCAGTTCTAGATTTAGGATCTTTAAGTAGAAAGATACTACATCAATTTTTGTAGAGACAACATTCCTTGCTTATGATGTTGTGTTTTTTTTTAGATAGAAGTCTTCAGACTACCATTGTTTGGTAATGATTTAAGTTGTTACCATTTCTGTATTTTACAGAGTAGTGTACCGCACTGTCTCTGAAGAAACTTTGAGCTAAGTTCCTTTGCTAAAAATTATTCACTTCAATGCAGGGAGAATAGTTAAATTCTGTTATTTTAAATCCTTTGGGGATTTGGTAGACCAAAATTATTTGAAGTTCCTGATGATTACTTTATTCCTCTTCTAGCATAAGTTGTTTGGAAACACTCAATCTGTTCAGAAAACAAAACAGTTTGAAGTTGCTTTGCAAGAAGCTCAGACAGGAAAGAACTTAACATAAACCTGAATAATTAGATTCACGTGAACAAAGCTTTTTATAATAAGATATCTGATAATCATCCAAAAAGTACAAAATAGTATTTCTAAATAGATGTCTGAACATTGCAGTACCAAAGCTTTAGAAGTAATTTATAGCTGAATAGTTGCATAAACCTGCATTTTTCAATAAAGCTTTGCTTTGCCTGTGTAGAGTAGATTGTATCTTGCAATATTGAGAGTGTTTGGGCCAAATTTTTCTTACCTTAAACTCCTGAGTACAGTTCAATGAGATAGATCTTTGTCAGCTGTTAAAGTTAAATTAGGGGTGAATTTCTACTGCATCAAACTCACTCATGAATAAGGAAGGCAGGATCTGGCCTCTTTTATAAGTTCATTATTTTTGGCTTAGTCAAATTTTGATGAGATCATATCATTCTGCTAACACCCATAAGTGAATTTTTTATGTTTTCTCTAGCAAGTGTGATCTTGACTCTAATGGTAAAATTAACTTGATAACAGGCCTTTTGAAAGTTTTGGCAGGTTGTTTCTGCCCAGCTGTTTTTTTGATAATTTTTCTGCTCCTCTTTGCATTGTTTAATATTGCACTTTTATGCAGAAGATTCAACAACCTTAATAAATAATGGCTATTAAGATCACAAAGTACCCTATTTTAATCTTATTTTTTTAAGCCATTGCAATATAAGAAATGAGACGTAGCATTGGGGTTTTTTATTCTTATTTTAGATAAAGGTACCTCAAAGATTTAAAGTAATTTTGTCAATATGATGCTGTAAAATATGAAATATAGTTTGTGTTTTATGTAATATATAATCCTGGACTGAGAGTTAATGTAAATTGCTCAAAGGGGAAATCCCTCCCTTTTGGAGTCACTAAGAATTTCTGTGAGGCTGGGGTTTTGCCCCATTGCTTAGGGGAAGTTTTCTGGTTGTAAATCTCTGCTGTTTGGTGCTGAGCTGAGAGCGAGCTTGCTCTCAGAAACTTAAAACTTTGTTCTTGCAAGCATTTTAATTGCTAAGGCATCGTATGAAGACAAATAGCTGGGCACTTTCTATTGATCCCACGAACAGCTAGGATGTTAAAGTAACAAGCATTCAATCTACATAGAAAAGGGTCTGAATGAATACATCTCCCATCGAATCTGCATGTGGATCATGAGGGATAAAGACAGAAGTAATTGCTGAAAGGTAAGATCAATTTTCAAGACTGAGCAAGGGAAGTCTGTCAGAAATGAAGAGTGAGTCTTGAAAGGGCAAGTAGAAGCTTTTTGATTGGCAACTACTCCCATGTGTTTATTACATTCAGAAACTGATTTTTATCAGCAGATCACTGATTGAAAAATTCCAAAATTTCTATTAATTTACTGTGTTTCAAAGAACTCTAGGACTTCTTTGTCTTGATGATGACAAGTTTGCGTAATACAGACACATTATATTAGACACAGAAGTAATATTCTCAATTTGCTCTTGATTTGCTCTAGCTTTTTTTTTTTTTCCCCCCTGGGTGCAGATACAGACCATGGCTGTAATCAGTACTTTTGTGGTCTGTGAAGTTTAGCCTTACAATAAAAACATGTGCTGGCTTTTCTTGCTCATTTAGTTTAGCCTCACAGCTACACTAGGGGCTAACTTAGTGATGAATCTTGCAACCAAGGTGAAACAGAGAGACCAGTAAGAGAAGTGACAGTGGTCATAGACTGGTTTAGCTCCATTCATGGAGGTGATTACACAGGATCATTTTAATGCCTTTGCTTCACAATTTGCCTGATGCTGGTATCTGTATATGATGGCTAGAGAAAAATCCAAGCCAGTGTTAGACTTAAACTACAAAATTAGTTGCATTTAAATGTTGTGAATGAAACAGCTAGATCTGTAAAGTTACATCAGATTTTCCCATCCTGCTGGAATGATAATTTCTGTATGTAGTGCCAAGTTACATCACTTTATCAAACTGCCGTTCGACTTTGTGTGATGAAACTCAGCATAAGTTAGTTGTACCAAAATTCTGAGTCTCACCACAATAAAGCCTGGTGTTGAGACTCCCTGAACTTCACTGTTGAGGATCAATTTAGTTTTAAAATCCTGCTGACAGAATAAAGCTGTAGGCTATCAGGAAAGTGGAGCTAATTTTATTTAATTTTAGAAGGAGCAAAAAGATAATACGCAGAGGTTCCTCTGCTATATTCCACTTTATTATTATGGGCTGTGTCAGCACAGGAGGAGAGAGAAGCTGTGGCAGGAGCTGTTAGGATCACCATCCCTGCAGCTGAATGGCCATTAAGGTCAAGTCCTTCTTCTTCCAAAGAAACCTTCTTCCAAAGGTCTCTTAACTTTAAAACAAGCATTCAAGTTCTGGTTGAACAAGTTGTTTGGGGTTTTTTCGTTTTTATGTTCCTTCTTTTCTGGGTTTTTTTTGTACAGGTTTTCCTGCCCTAACTTGATTACATGCAGCATATTCCTTTTATCGAAAAATCTTGAATTTTAAGTGCATTAACAATTAAAAAACAGTGCAGTGATACAAGTAGCTCAAGCCATGTATAGTACCATGCCTAGAGAGCAAAGAGTATAAAGACTTTTGAAGCACACTTGGTACTACACACATGGTATGAGGATACAGTTTCAAACACAAGGGAGATTTCAAAACCAAGGGAATTAGGTCTAAGTTATTTTTGCTGGAATTTGATTCAGTCCAATAAGTGAAAATGAAGAGGTCAAACCCTAAGTAAAATAGAAAATTGTTTGTGTTGTTTGTTGTTTATTTTAAAACTGTGTGGTAGCAAAACATACAAAAATTATACACTTCCATCAGTTTACATCTTCCTGATACGATTTGCTTATATTTCAGCTGTCTAGTGAAAAGCTTTAACTGTGAACGTTTGTTTCTTGACTATCTTCATGCAATGCTACCATGAAAATCTGATTTGCAATGAGTAGTACTATTTTAAGGGCAAGATCTGTACATTCTGAATGTAATGAGGCAATTCCATTTACTTAGATTCCAGCAAGGTCTGACAGCTAAACTAAACCAGGCTGGTTATCAGGAAGGTAATGGAGAGAGATATAAAGCAGATTTATTTTTCTAAGATTCTGGAGCAGATTTAAATTTGTTTGAGTGATTTTTATATCTATGTAATCTGGAATATTTTCAATGTCAAAAGAATTGTCTACATTTTATCTGTTACCTTTTGCGCTTTTCTTGTTTGTTTACTTTGGTTGCTTACCATGTATTCTTTTCCTACTTCCACTGTATTTACTGATGTCTGAACTTTTAAACTGATTTCTTTTTTGAGATTGAACTATCTTTCCTGTATGTAGGTCATATACCTGTTGCAGTGAAATGTGCTTTCACATTTTCTCTTTAATATGTTGTTCCCCGCCCTTTTATAACTTCAGCCTCCAGTTCCCATTTATCCCAATGCTCTAACCTTTTTCAGTTTTCCTTTGTTTTCCTCATTCATGTACGTTTTCTGAGCAAATAGTGCTCATGAGTTTCTTCAACTTGGATTATTCTTATATGAGCAAGAATTAAGCAAAAGGAAAGTTTATATTTTTGTGGGTTTTTTTCCTTAAGCTTTTTTTCTTCTCTTATTATTTTTTTGAAGTTCAGGCTCCATTAATCACTTGGACCATGATCTTCAAGTGTCACTGTCAATCTTTGCACTTCAAAGGAAGTGTTGAGAGACAACACCAGTAAATGACTGATGTGTGTGGTTTGTTATGCTGGCTAGTAAATTAACTCAGTTTTATTGAAGATGGAGACCAGAAAATATAGTATATGTTGTATTGAGATACAACCTCATGTTTCAAAGTGATATTGATTGAATAGAACTAATTTATCTAATTCTAATATAACATTTCACAATACATGTTTTCAGATATATCTGAGATTAAAAAATAGAACAGAGTGTAGGTTTGGGGATTTTTTTTTTCATTCAATACTGATTTCTAAATAAGAATATTCAAAAATACTAATTTTTTTTAATCTATGGTCAAATTAATTTCATTTTTCTTATTAGTGTGCCTCACTTCCATTCAGCTAGCTTTTAGGTTTAGTCTCATATTTTAGTCTTAGACTGCCATATTTTAATGAAAATTAGATGGAACCCTAAGGAGCCTATTAGTGTACAGTAGCTATGAAATTTTTCAGTGTTTTATATCAGGGGAAATATGGACCCTGGCGACAAAACCTTCCTCCTTAAGATCATCACTGGGGGTGTTAATATTCAGAAAGTAGCTGAAAATAATGTCGGTTTTATAATTAATATATAGTGTCTTTATGAAAATTGACTTCATTTCCTCTATCTTAAACCCCCTTCCTGTGAGACATTTTTGGATAGTCCTACAAGATACATTACTAGGAGGTTGGTATTGCAATTACAGAATATATAATCAGGATCACATCTTAGGTTTTCAAAACAGAACTGAAATGTTCATTTCTGTCATCTGCTTTATTTTGCAAATTATTTTTCTGTTTGCAGATACCTATACCTCAAGCATAAGGTATACCTGTATGTTGATAATTTTATTTCACAGTATTTGTTATAGAATATCTGGCTGTGCAGTTGTTTTGAGTGGTTCATCCTGAATTCATGTTTACTTACATACACACCTACACACTTGCATTCTAATTACATGTCAAGAAATCCAAAGCATTTTTGTACTTGAAAGTAGAAGCAACTTAGGTTTGGATTTTAATGATTAATTTATTTATTACAGTTTCGACATTAATAGCTTTTGATATTACTGCTTTATTCCCAAAGGATACTTTAAAAAATTATACCTCCAATGATGTTTAACAATCATTAACTTACTTGAAATTCAAGAATAATTTTTATTTAGTTAGGTAAAGGCAGTAAAATAGGTCTGAGATAGCTCAGGGTCTTTGTCTGAGGTCCCAAGTGTAATTGTTATTTGTCTGGCTTTCAGAATAAATGCTGTAGAAATTCTGCTTTGTTCAAGAGTGCAAATCTGAAACTCATATTCCTCTGGGTATTTTCTTTCATTTGATGTTAACAATCCCCTTTTCATTGTATTATTCTTCATACATATTGATTGACTAATGGCAGAGGATGTTCAGTCCTCCATTGGCAGACTCTGAGAGGCAAAGAAATCATTCCTTTTGATTACCTCTCTTTTCAACAACTGTTTCTCTCTCTGTCATAATTCTAACAAGATGAGCCTGTAAAACTGTGTGTAAATGAACACATGATGTTTTCACAGGAATGAATTTTACATTTAAAGTGGTACATTAGAGCCAAGACACTCTTCCTTGTACTTCTGTGTTGTCCTAAAGGAACTGAGATATCTGATAATATTTGGTAATTCACATTCTCTTGGTGTCAGTTTGGAATAGAAAAAATTGCATCAGACCATTTAAAAGTACTCTGGCTTTTGGCTTTTTATTGCTTTAGTCAGTTTACTTTTGCATGTTTAATTTTATTCCACAAACTTGCATTTGCTTCATTTGATTGGCATTGATACCATTTGATATTTCTCTGGTTGAGGAAGGCTTTGTCTTTTTTGTTTTTTTTGGTGTAAGCATGATATAGAAACAGGTGCAGAAAATAAGAGAAGTCTCTGGCATGAAAGATGAAGACTAGGAGGCAAGAAAAAATGAAATCTGTTTAATTCAGAAGAAAGAAACAAACTTGGTAATAAGGGGCACCAGGAACTTTAGAGTCTGAAGACATTTGTCTTAATTTTAGCAGAAAACTATACATACAATAAAACATTGCTTAGAATAAATTGCTTTAAATGGGGAAAGCAAGTGCAAAAATAAACACAGCATGTACTGGATGATTCTCCAATTTGTTGTGAATTCTGTTGATGAGTATCTTATGCCTTAAAATTTCTGGGGAAATTTCAACCTTTTTTTTTAGAAAAAGAAATCTCCAGAGAGCTATGAAAATCATTTTTATGTATCTGTATATCTATATATATATATAGATATATATGTAGTCAGGTTAAATTTGATCTTCTGTTGAAGCATTTAAGTGCTGACTGTTTAAGCAGCCCCACCAGTATTTCACGTCAGACAGAAAATGGATGTAGCTCCAAGGGGTGAAATTTCTGTAGAAACCCTGGCTTAACAGTAGATGTGATTACTCACATAAATGGTAGCAAAGGTAATTTGGCTTTTACTTTAAGGACAAAATATCTCTTTGCACTTTCCTAGGTTGCTAATCATCTTATATGTGGTGGGAGATTCAGTGGATTCGGCTCCTGATACCATTTAGCTATTACATCACATAAATCTGGCATGATAACACAGTTCTGCAGTTTATGTTTCAAAAGTCACTCATAGACTCATCCTGATACAATTATTGGAGATGAATTTCCAGTCAGGAATGGGTCATTTCAGAAATTAGTATTGACATACAGACCCCCAACACTGAACCCGGCTATCTCAGAGCTGGATCAGTGAGTGTAGGTGATGCCTCTCACCGCTGTTTGAACTTGCTCTCTCCACTCAGCTCCCTGTGCTGCCAGGTACTTTTCATTGCACTGGTAGCCAACTCTCTCTAGGAAAGTCAGGCAAGGCCAACCCAAAGTGTAGCACAGTCTTCTTCCTCTAGTTCTTTCATTAATCGTAACTCAAAATTACCACTACTCCAAGGTTAAACCTGGTTGTGTGAGATCAGTGCCATTTACAGTTTCCTTTGATTCCTGGATTTGCAGAGTATTTTCTGTAGTTAGTTACTGAAACTGAGTTTTGTCTAAAGCCTACAAATAAAAATTTTCTGAATATGCCAGTTTAGTGCTAATGACCAGAGGATGTCAGGAACTTAGTTTTATACAGCTCCTAAGAATGGCAATTCTATTAGTCTGGCTTCTGAATTTATTTTATGCAATATAATGCAGGACAGAATGGTGTGTGAATATCTTTCAATGAATCACCCATCACCCAGATGATCTTTGGAACTTTTTTATTCTGTGTATTGGTCATATCTATATTCAGTTAGTTTATGACACATCTCTTGGAATCATGACACAAAGTGTATATATATATATAAATGTGCACGTGTTAGCCTATTGAAAAAATAATAGTAACATGGGTGAGAAAAATTGTTAGAAAAGATGCAGTTTGCACAAAAAGAGATGCAAATCAAGAAAGCATTCTGAAATAAAAAACTGACCAAAAATTTTCTGCTGACTGAAATGATAGAAGAAGGCACTGAAATAATGTAGAAATACCATTTGACAAACAAACTGTATTTGTAATCATAATTTCAGAAAAGTGTAATGTATGGCTTCTGACAAATGCTGGCACCTTCTAATTTCTACTTAAACTTTTGTGGAATTTCAAACTAATCAAATCATTAAATGGATAGAAATCAGTTTACCAAGCTGGCATTCATTACAGCTTGGTAATAAACTTACATAGTGATTACATTGCTTGCTTTGATGCTGGTACATTGACACCATTTTTGGTGATCTGTTTTCAACCAAGAAGATGTTTTATGAAGACTAAGAAAAGTGCTAACTACTTGTAAAAATAAGTCTGTGGCCTTTTACTGTAAACATTATTAATGAAAATAATAATGAAAATAGTAAAATATATTACTTAGTGGAATAGTTAGTTGAAAAACTTTTGGAGACTATCCTATTAAAATTTTCCTCATTGAATGAAGAACAGGGAAAGTCTATATGACCTTTCTTTAATATAAATATTGCCACTCTGATCCAGTGGGTGGCATCCCTGCCCATAGCAGGGCATTTGAAACAAGATGGTTTTTAAGGTCCCTTCCAACCCAAACCTTTCAATAATGTTGATGATTCTATGTATTTTTCTATCTAAATCATCGTTAATTTGATTTTATTTTTATATCACTTTTCTGTCTCAGATAGAGATGGGTTAACACTAGTACTGCTAGAGACTGTACATTTTTATGCTAATATTTTGGAGTGTCCCTTTGTGTTTGCTTCTGTATAACTCATGTCTTTGGTTTTAGAGAAATCAGGTTCACTCTTAGAGAAGTATCTGTACTTCCTTGTAGCTGCAGCCCTATCCTCATTTTCATCATGCTCTCTGAGATTCCTTTCCCAGTATATTTTCAGCTCCATTATGTATATTTGCCACATTTCAGACCTAAGCCCCTGTTTCAACAGGACTCCGAAGTCAGGTAGCAATTAAGAGGAGTGGAGCAGCATCTATTAAAATATGACCTATAATGAACCAATCTTCAGTGAGAATATTTTTTGAATTAGGTTGGCCCGTAAAACAAAACTGGAACAAATGGGAATATCTCAAATTCTTCGGTTATGTAGTTTATTCTGGAGCCCATTTTTTAAACATGCAATTGCAGTCTTCTTCAATCTGTTCCCATTCCTGCTTCCCATATATATTAAGGGGAAAATGACTATTTTAAAACATAATTTATTCTATGATCATCTTTCGTTGCTTATTTTTAATACCTTTTAAAAATGCATTTGTTTTAATTTTTGTTAGAAAACAATATATTTGAATAAAACCTAACTTTGCAGATCTCTATGTGTAAATTTTAGCACTAAGTGTGGATTTGAGAACTAAGACCCAGTAGGGAGTCTCTTTGTCTTGTTTTGACACACAAACCATAAAAGTATCTAAATTTTCAGGTGAGTTTTAGGGACGCCAGTTCATTTTATGCAGTATAAGGTCAGGGTTCCTTCAGCCCTAAGTAACCTGCTTAGATGCAGCCCTTCAGTCGAGATCTTGGTGTGCAAACTCAGAGGTTTACTTCAGGTTTGCTAAGCTTCTGTGTCCTTGGTGCCTTATCAGAGGCAAAGGAAGACACTGCAGGGGATTTAATGTCAGAAGTATTTCACTTGTGACCTTTAATGGAGCATGATTATATTGGGAGGGCTGAAGAGCTGTGAGAGAAACAGGCACATACATCCATCCTGTTTACATTTTGGACTGTCCTGGAATGTATTTGGGACAGAAATGGGTCCTGAGGCAGGGGGGGCAAAGCTGGTCTTGCTGAGCATGGGAGAGCAGCTGGGGATTCTCCATTACTGAATCCTGTGTGCAGCAGCATGTGGCTTTATGCTGTGTGTGAAAAGCAAAACCTTTTTCTTACATTAAAGGAGTGACAACTATGGATTGTGGATTGTTGATTGCTAAATAGACAACGTATATAAATGCATATGAATTTGCTCCATTTATAGTTGCAAGGAGAATATTCTTGCTTCATAGAAAAAGATAAGTTACAGTAAAGTTTGGTACTGCACCAGATCATATTTGTGTATTGTATAAGACTTTCTTAGCCCATGACAGGTGAATAATTGTTATTGGTTGATTAATTAATTATATTAATACTTCCAAAAAAAGTCATTCTTAAGTAAATTTTACATATATATTTCCCAGCATTTCAAAAGTCCCTAGAATGTCTAGTGGCTTACGGGGGCCTTACCTTTTTTTTTTGACCAAGTTAAAAATGCTTTAGGTGGATCTTATTTTTCAGAGTTATTTGTTTAGCATACACACCTGAATACACATGGTATATACAGGAAGAAGAGGGCTACTTGTAAATCAGCTGATCTGAAACTGATTCATGAAATCAAATCAGTGGCTATATGAAATAATTTTGAAGCATATTATCAGTATTTTAACTGGATACTGGTGAAAGTTATAAGCAGGTTACCAAAGCACTTTTTATAGCTTAGATCAGATTGCTGTGGCTCTTAGCACAGTAAGCTTTATATAATGAATCAGCATTTTAAAAGTAGCAAGTGCTGGTAAAGAAATGCCTTTGAGGCTCATAAACTTCATGAATCTGCCTGGCAACTAATGCCAAAGACTGAATACAGAAATATAAAATTGCTTTTAGTTGTAGGAGCAAAGTTCAAACAATTTTTGCAGCATTTCAGGAAATGGATTGGACCAGTTTGCACTCGCATGTGGACTGGCTTATTGTTTTCACATCATCAGCAATGCTCTGTATTTGCTGTTTTTTCATCACCATCCGCATTATGCTGCTTATTTCATGTATATTAAGCTTCTAAGTTATGCTTTTAGAGTGATAGTTCACAGAATTATGATCTCATGATTCTGTCCTGTAAAATATCTGAATCAGGAGTCAGACAAACAGTTCAAGGTATACTGTCTGTATTAATTCTTGTACTGCCATCAGAGGTGTGAAAATTTCTATTTTGAGTCACCCCTGTTGCGCATCCATTTTTTCTTTAATGGGATATTTCTAAATTTATGTAATTTTAGGGACAGAATGCTTGAGTCTCTGTTTTCAACCTATTCCAAGAGATTATCAATATAATTAGGAAAAAAACCCATAGCTGATTGTAGCCCACCAACATTTGGCATTTTGAGGATAAAGACCAAAATGTATTTCTTTGGTTTTTTTCCAGTATATCCACTGTTTGTAAAACTTACGTACTTCATATTACACATAGTCTTTCTTACAGAATTATTTGAAATTTGAATATTTTATATAATATCAAGGCAAAACTACTTACTGGATGAAACACAGGCTAATATAAGCTTTCTGTGCTAAAACTAATTTGCAAAACACATACATAACTTCTTATTTTTTTAGTTTAGAAAACTAAAAATAAGAGCTGTGTTCTGGCTGTCATCAAATTTTTCTGCAGTGTTTTGTTAATTAATATTATGCTGATACCTTATCTCTTGACATTAACAAAGTTGTTCACATTTTTTTAAATGGTGCTTTTGGTACTTTATTGAACAAGTTATGAGCAGATGTATGTGCACTTAAATGATTAGCAGTGACTCCAGCTCAGTGCTATAGTGTAACAAGGTTCAAAGGGTATTAAATGTGTTCAGATTTGAATGGGTTTAAAAACTGGAGACACAGGAAAAAAAGACAGTAATACATGCCCTTTTTCCCTGAGAGAAAAAAGCCAGAAGCTATTCATTATCATGTTCTGTAAATGCCGTTTAGTTCATTGATGTCAACTGTTTTGCTTTGTCTTTATCTCATTCCTGTTTACATATCAAACAGTACTAAGCACAAAGCAGCTTTTCCTCACTGAGTAGAATACATTGTCCTCCCATATTCACCTGAGACATTTAAAGAAATAGAAATGTTTGTTGAAATTTCTTATTCTGTGAGTTTGCAAATGTGGTAGAGATTAGTGGAATTTATTTTTGAAAGGTAATGGCTTTATGGTAATTGCTTTTTTTATACTAAATATCCTTCCTTCCAGCAGTTTTGAAAACATGCTTTTGAAACATATGTAAAACTATGAAGTCATTAATTTTCAGTCTGGTAAAACAAACCTAAATTACATCTTGGGATTTAGCAAGTAGTCACAGGAATACCTGAACTTCTACAGGAATTTGATGTATTTCAGAAAAAGACTTCACAAATATTAAATGTGAGGGCAGTAAACTGACCAAGTTGTTAGAAAACTGTTGTTTAAATGCTGATATTTTGTCTGTAACTAACCTGTATCTGAGATGTTATGATTTCTACCTGAAGTTAGAGTAAAAATTAACTCCTCTGGTAGTGTTGAATTTTTAGTGATGGCCATTGTGCTTAATCAGGGCTACTACCCTGAGCTGGATGGGAAGGAGGGATGGGCACTGCAAAGGAAAAAGCCGTACATCTTTCGCATGATTGTGCAAGTACGTGGTTGATTGGGCAGGACTAATAAGGGGAAGGAAGGGATTTAACTTTTTAATCCATGCTTCTTAATACAATGTCACATTAAATGACACCCACAACATGCTTATTGATTGTGTTAGAGCTGGAACCTGATTATGAAATTCTGCTGCATCGTCCTGTGACATTGGCTTTCTTGAGAATTTTCAAGCAACAAAGCATCAACTAGCGAAGATTTTGTAATAATGTTTTGGTTTAGACTTTATATAATGACAAGTAGAGCCAAAAAAGAAGTCTGTGTGGCTCACTGTAAAGTGTATGAGAGACATCCCAGATGGTGTTGAGCAAAAAGTACCATGGCTGTGATGGGGCAGGGGTTCATCTGAGCTAAATAGCTAAATACTGTCTTTTCTGCACTATGCTTAGGTCATACAGTTACAGTTCAGGAATGTCTGTGTATCTTTGGAATCTCCATTGCATAGAGTAGAAATAAATGTAATATAAGGTTATATTAAGGCCTAGAAATTATGTCAGCAATGCTTGGGACAGCTTAAAGTCTAGGTCACCAGTACTGCTTATTTCCTCCAGTCTCACACACCTCAGTCTTCCTTTCCTTCTTTCTCCAACTACCAGAGCTCAACACAGGATATTCACCTAAAACTTCAAGTTACTGGCATTTATTTTGATACTAAAATTTCAACTGAAAACAGTGGGACAAAGGATGGGTTTCAAGTTAGTTGCACAGAAAAGTTTTGCTGAATTGGGACAATACACAGTGGTGAAATAATTCATTATTCTACTTCACAGTACTTATAAACCTGGCGAGAAAAGAAACCAACTTCTTTCTTGTTTTTCCAGTGGCCTAAAATCACTAAATATGATGTCATGATGGGCATGGTCTATGTCTGGTTTTGGAATAATTTATGCAGAATTTTATAGAAGCTGGGACTGAGAGCATACTTTTGTGTGCTTTTTAATGACACATTTCAATTAAGGTCAAGCTGTAATAAAAGCCTTTATAGCATTAGAAGTATATGAATGCTTCCAGTTGGCATACGTGAATACATTCAGTCTAATTGATTTACTCTTCTCTAGGTTATGGGCACAGTATTTCCAACCAGCTGCCTATAAAGCTGACTCATGGAGCAGCTCATGCATAGCAAGTGACAAGTCAGTTCTATATTCTGCCTATCATCACAATTAGAATAAATTTGGACACCTCAGTGTGAGGGTGGATGTATGCAGGAAATCATATCCAGGATGAAGGTGATGTTTTGAAGGAGCCTGGTTTCAATTATCTCTTCTAAGTTTCTTTAACTGGACAGCCTATAATGGTTTTGGACAACTACTGCATGACAGGTTTCCTTAGGCTTTCAGCATTATATATACACGTACATATCTATTTAAAAAAAAAAAAAAAACAAAAAC
>VXAC01005718.1:2035802-2143294 GCA_013399225.1 Rhipidura dahli | reverse complement strand
AAAAAAAAACAAAAAAACAAACATCTGGATTTTTTGTCCTAAAAGTAGAACAAAAACATTCTGTCTTGGATAAATAAATATTAAGTATCAGGATCTCAATTTTAATATTTTTTTCTTTCTGTTAAATATATTTTGACCATATATTTAATATATTTTGAATTGGTGAAGGAGTATTAAGACTTTTATTTGTATGTCATTTTTGTAAAAGAAATAAGGGCTTTATAGACAAAATCCAGAATTTGATGATTAGCAGTGGCTTGCACTGCCTAATTAAGTACTGATAGAGTCCTGTATTTAGTGATTGATTTATCTTAAGTGTTTATTCTTTGCCCTTTCCATGTAAATTCTTTACCCAATAATTTTGAATTCCTTTTAGCAAAAAAAAAGTACTATGTTGTGTGTTCAATTGTGCTAGAATAGGAGTTGATACTATTCTACTTCTCTAGGGGTTAGTTAAGAGGCATCCTACAAATGGCAGAGAAATGACGTGGGCAATTGGGTCAGCAGAAGAGAGCAGACCATGGAAGTTTTTGTTCCTCACAGGAACCACTTGGCTGGGTATCTCAGAAAGGAACAGATTATGACATTCAGCTCTTTTCATGCATTTGTTTTCTTTTTTTTTCTTTTACCAACTAAAGGAATATAAACAGAGAAAAACAATATTTTCCTTTGCCCTTGGTTTAAAAAGGGCCTCCAGAGATCTGGTCCAAGCCTTTGTATCAAGACAGGATCTACTGTGCAAACAGAGAGGTCCTTTGAAAATCTACTGCCACAGCCACACAAAAGAAAAAAAAAGTGGCTGATTTGTGAGCTAATGCCAGGGCAGCTTCATCTGTGTTTGCATTCATGTTCCCAGTTCTTATCAGGACCATGATTCTATCATTCCCAGATCTTTAAACTTGTGATTTTCCGCCTCAGGATAGTATTTGGAATAAGCAGAGTTTCTGTTGTGACTGCCAGCCCCATGGTTTTTTTCACTTCCTAAGTGGAAAAGCATAAGAACTAAAGTCTAAGTAAAGTAAGCTTGAGTTCATTTACTGTACACCTTTACCCAGAAGCCCAGTAGAATAAAGATCTTTTCCCCCCTGAGTGATTACGTGCAAGAAAGGATTATTTTTTGGTCATCCTGGTAGCCTTATTAATAAATAATTTCACGTGGAAGGTACAAACCATTTACTGTCTAGATACAAAAGCTGAGTTTTATTGGCTTGGAGATCTGGTGGTCATAGCACATGTCCTGACAATTATTTTGATCCAGCTTGCATGGGATATCTTCATCAATTCCAAGAGTTTACTCCTGTGCCCCAGCTTTTTTTTAAAACAACTGCTGGAAATGTTCTGACTCACCAGCAATACTATTTCTGCAGGTCTTTTGAAGCTATTAAAAAAAAAATCCTAGAAGAGATTTTATTTGATTTCTAGCTCATAAAAGGTAATCAAAGTGTCTGGAGATTTCCTGATGATAAATTGTTCATCATAATGATAAATTTTCGTTTTCTAAAATTTTAAAAAAGAAAGGTGATTTAGAATTTTGTGTCAAAATATTTTTTGGCAAGATCAAAAGATGTTTTTCTTCTCATAAAACAATAATGCAGTTCTTTTTTAACTACTAGCTAAACTAGTGGAAGGGGTTGCTGACCTGAGCAGAGGAGCAGAAATATTATCTTCCTATTTTGACTCATGCTTTGGTAGGGGTCTGGTGCTTAAATTTTAGAACACTGTCATCCCTTCAGATATTGAACAATGTAAATTTCTGATCAAATTTTACTTGTCCTCTGATATCTTATGTCTCTAACACCTGTAGTCAGTCAATTTTTGCATTTTAGGGACTACTTAAAGGTCAAGGTAGTGTCTGCAACAATTAAAGACCTATATTTGCTTGATCTCCCACCTTTCTGGGGCCAAAATTATTGATTTTATATGAGATTAAAAAAAAAAAAAAACCAAATTCCATCGTATCTGAGAAATAAATTTAATGTGTTTCATAGGATCACAGAAGAATTCATTTTGGCAGGGACTTCAGGGGGTCTCTACTGTACTGCCTGCTCCAAGAAGGACCAGCTGACAGATCAGATCAGGTTGTTCAGAGCTGTGTCAAGTCAGGTCTTAAAATCCTCCAGGTATAGTCCTCCAGACTGTAGGAGTTTTCTTCTCTGCAGTATCTTTCTCAGTCATCTGTAGGTGACATTTAATGAACTGTTTTGCTCCTAAGTCTGTTACTTTTTTTCTGCTGCTTTTCTCTGGGTTTTCTCTTAACTGCTCCTGATTTTCCTGAGATGGGATGCACCAAATTTCACAGAAGAGTCCAGTTCAAGCTTTAACCATGCTAATTATTTCATGACTCTTCTGTTGGCCTTTGTAAACAAGGGTGTTATATACGATGGCTAATATTTTGCATTATCAAGGCACACTTGACTCTCATTTGGTGTGTACTAGATGCTGTTTTGATGATTCACTGCGTAATCAGCCTCACCTGCCTCAAATTTGTCCACTCAGTTGTCCCTTTGTCTTATTCTATAATTGCTGTTGAATTATATCTTTCTAATAGTCATTTCTGTTTGGCCTAATTCCTGGACCAAGCATGCTTTTATCTGATCTCTCTCACTTTTTCTGATCAATAAAGTAGAATACTCTTATTCAGCCCCTTGCTTTTCTGTGGAGTTTTGGTTGTTTGGTTTTGGTTAAATTTTTTGGTGGTTGGTTGGTTGTTTGTTTGGGGTCTTTTTTGTATTAAAGATATGTCCTCTGTTTATGATCTGAACGCAGACCAGAAGCTTCAGAATAGTCTGAGACCTCAAATAGCCAAATTGTTCTGAGTAAAAACAGTTAGGAAATGAAGATGTTTGCCTATAACCAGAGGGGTTTTTATGGAAGATCTTAACTGTGGTTGCTGAAATCCTTATTACTACAAGCAGCATTTACCTTGTTATCATCTGTAATAAAGTTTCAAGACTAACTGATTATGTACTGTTTCCCTTATATCAAACCTGCTATGGCCCAGAAAACTGTACAACAAAATGCAGATGTGTCAGCATTCATCCTCCATCAGGAAAGGAGTCAAGTGGGAAGCAGCTAGATGCTAGCTTAAAAACAACCCCATCCCCATTTTTTTTATTGCAGAGCTCTATCCTAAAATTTTAGTGACTTAGAACCACTTGATAATACAATCCTAATGAGAATTCTTGAATTTTTCATGACAAAATGTATTTACTTCAGGAAAGCCCTCTGAATTGAAGTGTCCATCTGGCAAATCCATGCTGCTTCTTCATCTTTTATTGAAATCCAACTTTAACTGCCCAGATAAGAGGGAATTTCTGATGAAGTGGTCACGACCTACTAATCTCTTTCAGAGAGTATCACTGTCAGATATGACCTGAACGACTGTAATGAACTAGATATTTCTGTATCATACAGAGTAATATGGATATAGGTGTGTGGCATAAAATGGCTGCTCTTACAGAATACTTGAACATTTCAGGTGTCAGATTTGACTAATGCAAACTGGTTAAGATACTGTTTTGGTAATGTTTTGCTCTCTTAGTGAAATATCAAAGTTTATTAGCGGATTTCAAACTTGTTTATTTTTCTCTTTTCACAGATTTTATATAAATGTAGCAGTTCTAAGAATAAACAGAAATTACATTAATTGTTTAGGTTGAATGAGGCAGATTAGTTTGATACTAAATGCTCTTGTGTTACAGATCAAAAGAAAATAAATTAATGCAAATCAGGTATTGTTTTGCTGAAAACTGATAGTCAAAACTTTTCATTTTAGTCTTTGCTTGTCTTAGCTAGTTGTAGCTGTAGTCTCATTGTATGCTCAATCAGCTAAGCAGAGGATTACTTATTTTAACACAGTTTTTAACTGATGGGGTTATGTAAGAAATTTGAAATGTGCTTATGTCACAAAAGTTCAGTATTTTTCAGGTAAGCTGACAAACACATTTCTTCTTCTTATTTGAGATATGTGTACCAAATATATAAGCTGAATAATTGTGATGATGTGTAACAATTATAATGAGAATGATATGGTAAAAAGGTAAGGTAATTATGGAATTATATGGGTGGTTAATGTTTAAGGAATGAATGTCATACTAAGTACTTTTTTATACTCCTGGTTGTAGTAGTCACACTCCTATCTCAAAATTTGATCTATGTTGTCATTATAATGATGTTTCAAATAATTGTATGTTATGAGAAGCAATATACTAAAAAATTACCACCGTTTTTCTTCTAAATAGTATTTTTTTCCTTTTAGAGACTAGAATACGAGATTGTTATAATGCTGCAAATTAGAACTGTTAGAAAAAGAAGCAGAAAGAAAAACAATATAGTCTCTTTTACATTTCTAGAGAAATTCTCTATCTAATGCAGCATTATGCTTCACTGAAAGTGACTATATTGCAATTAGATTAGTTTAAGAAAAGATGTTTTGTGAATCAGTGAGTTTCTTCTTTTTTGAAATAAAAATCACTGATCACGCCTTTAAAACTTTTATTTGTGTGCTGATAAACTTTCTGTTAAAAGTACTAGTCCAATGCAAATGTCAACATGGGGTAGGATTTAAAAAATTGTTGCACAGTCAGCAAAAAGAGAACTAGAACTGCATAAACTCTTTGGTTTGTCACTTTTGCCAGAGCTATAAATGTCATCTGTCTGAGTAGCTACCTTCAATTAAAAGTCTCAACTTCATCCAAAATCTGAGAATCTTTTTCTAAAGCTATGGTAAGCTAATGTGAATGTGCATTTGCAGAGTGAATTTGCACTCAGAGATGTGGCAGTAAGGCTAGTAAAACTGCACTAAGTAAGCATTAAACTGGTGCACAGCCTGTGTGCATCAGCTCTGGATGGTGTAGCAGTAGCACCTCTTTTATTAAAATTATCAGCAACAAAGAACTCAGGAGTCACCGGATCTGGTTTACATATGACCACAAACTATCTTGTTGAAAACTTACAGGAGCATGGCACACACTCAAGTAACATCGTAGGCTTTCGTGCCTTATAGTTCACAGTAGCAAAAACCTAAGTAAAAATGATAACTAAAATCTCCACAGTAGGTTCAAAATATGTTTTAAGCAGTTTAGTTCCTTTTCATCAGTGGCCATTCTGCCCTGGTCACTTGAATGTCAAAAGACAAAAATGCACTATAAATATGAGGAAAGATACACATCCTGGAAAGAATTTTACATGTTATGGAAAAGTGATGCATCTGCAACCAAAGAATGTTTATTATTTTTCAGTCTTCTGCACTGTGACACATCTCTTTCCCCTTTCCTTAGTTTTGCAGGAGAGGGGACAAATTGAAAGTTTTTCTGACACAATTGGTGTCTCAAACCCTTTTAGTCTTCAACGCCTTTAAGGTGGAAAGAAAGAGATGCCAGGGAACTGTTTTAGAAGGAAAAAAAAAATGCTATCTAAAGATTGCTATGTTTCTGAGGCAGGATGAACTTAATAATTAGGACAACGTGTTTCTTTGTATGGCTAGAATATGTTTTGTTACACAGTATATTTCCTACCTTTTGTGAGGGTTGTATGATATCCATCAGCAGTTCCAAGTATTCTGTACAATTAATCTGTCCTTGATATGGGTATACTCTGTATTATAAACATGTAACAGTCAAACTTGCAAATCTTCAAAGCAATTTTTCATATTTCATTAGTCCTTCAATAGTTTGGAAAATGAGTGGGCCTCATGAAATGTTATAAAATAATTTAATTGCTTTTAGACTGGGGAAACTAAATTGAAGTGCGCCTTAGAAAATGTCCAACTGCATCCCTTTCCAAGAGCCCCAGCACATCTGCTGATTA
The DNA here is from genome assembly GCA_013399225.1 of Rhipidura dahli. Classification (NCBI taxonomy): domain Eukaryota; kingdom Metazoa; phylum Chordata; class Aves; order Passeriformes; family Rhipiduridae; genus Rhipidura; species Rhipidura dahli. The sequence continues at coordinate 2,137,486 of VXAC01005718.1, read as the reverse complement.
AGTCTTCAGGACGTGTACTGCTGGGAAAGTCAGATTCTCCTCCAGCAGGCAAGTCCCAGCAGATGCTGCAGCTTATGGATGGTTTGTCAGAGCCATAGGCACCTGGTTTGGCAGGTACCCGTTTTGCCCCCCGCTGTATCAGCAAGCACTGTGCTGAAGGCAAGAACTGGCACGAGTTGTTTCATGCCACAGCTCAGCTCTTTGCTCTCAGGGAGTGAACATTCTGCACCACTGTGCTGTGCTGCTGTGCTGCTTTCAGAGGTGCTGGCAGTGCTCACACGGCTTTTGGCGACTGCGGCTCCCGCTAGCACTTCATCTGTGCTAAAAAAGTGCTGGTTAAATGGGGCTGCTTAAAAAGGAGGAGTGCGGGGTGTTCTCTTCACAGGACAGGAAAGACTACTCCCTGCTCAGTACAGAGGGAGAGACAAAGAGTTATTTAGGGAGAAAAGCATTGAGGAGGAGGCTTTTTTTTTGCAGAAATGGCCATATGCTTTCAACTCCTACACCATTCAACAATAGAATATTTTGACAGCAGAGTGGCTGCTGCTGTAAATCTCCTAATTATGGATCAAAAATGCCACCAACACATGATGCATAACATGTTATTGGCATAAGCTCATGCAGCAGTTCAGAAGAGTGGAAAATTTTCTGATGGATTAAACTTTACACCAACAGGTTTTATGCCAGATTCAGTATCAGATGTATTCTAGGCTCATTTTGAACCAGCAGGAAATGTAAAAAAACCCAGGGGAAAAAAAAAAAAAAAACCAACATAAATCTGGCTATATATCATCTGCTGTAGCTGATTTGACAGCTGTGCTACCATTTGTACCTACCTCAATCTGACAAAACTAATCTTTTGGTAACCTGAGGAACCAGTGCTGAGCCCTGGCAGTGATGCTCACAGACCCACGTTCTCAATGGTTGTGTGAACCACCAGCTTCATCCACTGATGTGAGGGGCTTGTTTATACTTGAGGTATCTGCTGAGTTGGTTCTTCTGCAGGTGCAAAAGGTACTTATGCACCCAGGCACACATTTTTAACCCCATCATTCTTCTTTTGCCCACCTGCTGGGGTAACTGATGCCATTATCACTGCAAGGGAAACCCACACTGGTAAATCTGGTATGGATTCACTACAAATGCACTCTGTGTTTCATTGTGTGTACTGCTTAAACCTCATTATCAGTTAGAAAAGTGCAAATACTAAAAATTATTTCTACACACATTCATGTAAAAGGCCACCCTTATAAGAGCTACCACCCCCACTAGAGGGTTTCCAGACCTTCCTGTGGTAATAGGAGTTGATTTTGAAACTGTCTCCTCTATAGTGCTAATAGAACATGATTGTAAACAAGAATTGTCAAAAATTAAATCAGTATTGTTTCCTGTACTTAAGAGATAGTTCATGGAGTGAATATTAGTAGAGAGCAGAATAATTGTGGGGAATTTTTGTTGTAATTGTGGTGAAGGGTGAGGGCTGGAATGTGTGCAAATTGTCCACCTTTTTTGGTGTAGTTATGATATTTGGATAGAGGTGTAGAGAGTTATTTTGTTTATCTAAGTGACAGTTGTGAAGATTGCAGATTGTGTGATGAATGTGTACTTTAATAATAATGATAATTTAATGAAAATGATAAAAGAAAACATCTTACATTCTCAGTATGATATAATTAAAAGTCAGATCCTGTAAGAAATTCAGACACCTCATTCTTAGTGATTTCAGCTTTGTGAAAATACCTGTGTACTTTTAAAAATACAGACTTACTTCAAGAGGGTCAAAATAAATGCTTGCAAAGGCTAGATTGCTGTACTTTTCAATAATCTGTTCTGCTATAGTTTTTGATTAACTTGTTTTATTTGTCTTTATGTTGCTTCTGGTTTTTTTCTGTCCTGTGTTAGCTGTTGCACTAGGTGTGTCTCTTTCTCTCTTCTAATCAGTTTTTGGGAAGGTACATAGAATTTCCTTTTGCTTCCCAGTGTGCAAAGCAGTACAGCCTTAAGGGCTGTACACTTACTGTTCTGTGCACTCTCCCTGGTTACTGCTTCATTCTGGGAGATGCTGAGTGCACCTATCATCTATTCAGCTGCTGGGGGAAGGAATGGTCATTGTGGCAGTAAAGGGCTGATCTACTGCCTAGCCAGCAAGAGAGGAATTTAAAGCAGTTAGAGTTATCAGAGGTTCTTTTCAAATCTTCCTTCTGAAGGGGAATTTCTGGTAGTGCAAGAATGGCAGAACTGGCAGTGGTATAAATCCAATCTGAACTTTCAGTTTACATGTAGGGATCAAGCTGGGGTTGGGGGGAATGTTAAGCAAAAGTTTAAGAAAGAAGGACAGAACATTCTGTCACTGGTACTGTTCCCTCAAAGGCTGAGAAAAATCGTCAATAAACCTCCAATTAGAAATGTAAAGTTGGACTTTATCTTCAAAAATTTGCACCAGCCTTGAAAATACCATATATGTTGTTTTTCCTCTCTGCAGGTATCTAAGCCAGAATGTATCAGAAGAGATGATGTTAGCAGCCAACCCTCAAAACAGGGAGAAATTAACCATACTAAAACAAGCTCTAGGTGCTCTGGGATTCAACAGCCTGGTAAGTTACATGAGCTTGTTATTTGTGGCTAAAGTAATCATATTAGTTGAAAGCAGACCACAAGTAACTCTCACAGATAAGCTTTTGTGGGGAAAAAATTGCCTTTCTGCCTTTTTTTTTTTTTTTCTTTTTTTTTTCCGGTTGGTAAGACCTTGAAACAAATACAGCACTAGTTCACTCCAGGGAAATTACTGTAATCACATTTAATTAGACACAGAACCAACAATGTAAATCTTTTTCGTTCTTAAAGATTCACAAAATAGCTTCAAGGTATAATGCTCTGAACAGTTAAATTACATAGATAAAAAGAAGCAATCAAATCCTGTATGACAGACACCTCATAAAAGCCATGGAAATTTTTTCCCCTTCATGATTATATCCCCATCCTTTTTAATTTTGTGAAATGCACATATGCTAACAGCACCTGAAAAGAAGTAAATACCTATTTAGGCAAAGATAATAAGAGCTGGGTAACTTGAAAGAGCTGACTTAATTCCTCAAAAGCAACAAGAAGATAGGCCTGCTGTTCATCTTTAATCCTATGAAACTAATGAAGAAGATAATTTGGAAAATTAATCAAGAAGAGGTTCTGGAGGACAGAGGTGTGACGGAAATTGGAAGAAATAGAAGGATGCGTATAAGAACTCATGTAAACTATGTATCCCTTCAGGATACTGGAATGCTTAACAAACTCCCCATATTTCTTATATATGTATATGCTACCTAGCACAGCGTAGCTGGAACACTTCTGCAAGAGAAATACATAAGCAACATTAGTTTTAAAAGGAGGTAAAAGCTTAGCCCTGCACTATATCATTAGAAAAAAAGGGACAAAAAGTTAATGTAACTCCAAGTTAGATCATCATCAAAAATGACACATGGGCAGCAGTTGTAATAAAAAAGGATCAAGGGCTACCAGCACAGAATTTGTGAATTTGCTGCAGCTTTTGTTTAGGTGTGAGGTAGACTTTTGTGGTGGTGGTGGTGGTGCATCATGGAGCTGTTTGGCATTCCCTAGTTAAGGTAGTAACAAATGTTACCTTTCAATGTAACCAAGAGGAGGGTTTATTTTCGTGAATGTTCACAAGGCCATGTACAAAATTGAACACAGATGGCTATATTTGACAGTGTTATTCCTTACTCTTAGTGTCTCAGGCTCTGTACCAGTAGACTTCAATAGCAAAAAGTCCAGACACTTCTGGATTTAGGCCAGCGTTCACAGTTCAGTGGATCTCTCTTGCTCTTGTTTCTGTTCTGTTAAGGTTCAGCCCATAAGTAAATAACTGAATGCAAAATAAATCATGATTTAGAAGCCTGAGGTAACTGCCTGTATTCTTTTGAGTCCTTCATTTGAGTGCTTCACTTTGCTCAGACTTCTTGAAAAGAAGTTACGCCTCAGAAGAGTGTAAACCATCTTGAAGGCTATTCTGTACTCAGGCAGCATTAGAATAATATTTAGAGTGTGAGAAATCTGTGGAACTCTCAAGTACTGCAGGTTGATCTCCTGTGTTGAATGTTAGAGGGCAATACACAGAAAAAACACATTCCTAAAATTTCTACCCATTACTTCTGAGGTACATGGAAAGGTCTGTAGGTATCATTCCTTGACTGCCTAGGCACATTTAATGACAGAGTAGATAATCTTTTTGAAGAACTACGTAAAAATTCCTTAGCAGTCATTAATGGTATCATCCAAAGTATGTTCATGTTCATTAAAAACAATTACTGTTTTAAGGGTGGGGGAGCATGCATCTTACACAATGAAAAACTGCTTGAGAATCCGGAATGTGAAGTATACCTGAGACCTTACCAAAGTCACCAGAATCAACAGCTGTCCCAGCCCACTGCCATTCAGTGCTGTACAGTCATGCCCAAACCAGTTCTGAATGAGTTGACCTACAAGCAAGGAGGGTGCAGTGCTATTGCCTGAGATACCATTCCAAGAAGCAGGGTACAGCACCCTAGTTAGAATGATGTATTAGCATAACTTCTTCTATTTTAAGAGTTATCTTGTTCAGACTTTGCCTGTATGTATTGGGTTTTTCTGAATCTTCAGCTTTGGTACTGTGTAATACTAAAATACACTGCTGCCCTATAGACATCTATCTCATACAGTAAGAGATTGACATTCTTGTCTTAAAATGTAGTTTAGAGACTCAAATTTGCTTAAAGAGCACTGGAGGTGCCACAGTCTATCCCAGAAAGACTGTAAGCTTTTTTAATGCCTTTTGATGATTGACATATTTATTAGGGAAAGGGACATGAAGAAAAGAGGAAAACTTCAGAATAAAGAGGATGAGTTAGCTAAGTATTTCATTAGTAGTGTATTCATAATCTTAGTCTGCAAATTCTGATAAGTGAGGGTTCTCACTGTCACTTCTAGAGTTTCATCAGAATCAAGTTCCAGATACTATTTTTCATAAATATTTCAAGAATTATCAATTAATGTTACTGTGCATAATGCCATGTAGTATTATAATTAATATCAGGTTTCCTGTTTTACAATTTTAAGAAACACCATTGTTATATAACTGACCTTAAAAAAAACTTCCAAAAACACACAATGCTTTCCATATTCAGGATTTAAGGGTCATATTTCATGCATCACATTTTTCCTTGAATTTAAAAATATTTTTTAAAAAAATCAATCAACCAAAAAAACCTAAGAAAGTTAGTTTTCTTCTTGCTGTGCTAAAAATGAGGCCAGGAAAACTCTGCCCCTAAAGATAACTGCTTCACAATCTGAAACGTCACAAAAGAGTAAGCAATCCTGGAGGGAAAGTGTGAGGGTAAGGAAGGTTGCTTTTGTTTCTTTCAGACCTTAATTACAACTTTTAATACAAGGAACCTCTTTAGTTTAGAGCTAGACACTTTGTGAGTTCACTTGGCTGACACAAAAAAAACCCTTACTGTTCCCAGATACAGAAATTGTCCCAATGGAAATTCTCTATGGACAAGATATGTTTTATTTCTTGTAGAAATAATGCTTCCATTAAAGATATTTAAGTATTTTTATCACATTCTGAAAATCTTAAAACATAGCAATTAGGGTGACTTACATTTAAACAAAGGAAATAAAAAGCAATTTGGTTGGTTCATGTCCTAGCCAGGTTCCGGTTTGATTTCAGATTTCCTGTTAATAATTCACACGTGAATACTTTTCAACTTATCAAATTCCACTGATAGAAACTAAGGGAATTTGTGTCTTTATAAAGCATTGCGTTTCACTGGTGTGCCCAACAGATCTTTTCTTTATTTTTAACTCTGCAAAAAACGTTTGCAGGAGGTGGAGAACCTGTTTGTAATTCTCTCAGCAATTCTGCACCTTGGAGACATTCGCTTCACGGCTCTGACGGACGCTGAGACAGCATTCGTGTCAGACCTGCAGCTACTGGAACAAGGTCAGTAGGACGTGACCTTGGAGCATCGTCGCCTGCTCGGTCCCACAGCAGGGAAGTTGCACTGTTTCACCGACAGATGGAAACACAAATCCAGGGAGACAAAAAAAAAAAGACTTCTGAAAATTCAGAAGTTACTGTGGAAAGACAATATCCAATTGACTTGGATGTTCTATAAATTACAGATCTTTATGGGATGAAATAAAATACCAGTATTGCAAATTATCTAATTAAATGTTATATTTAATGCTATCATTTGCCAAAAGAAAATGTACAGTGCCTTTTGTGCAGTCTTCTTTTAAAATGTTTTTGCACTGCTTATCAACAGCTGAACAATTTGCCTTGAACTGAATTCCTTACATTCAAAATCAATGTCTTAAAAGGGTCTCTTGTTTCCATGCTTTGAAGTTTGCCCTCTTGGTCACTAACAAATCTCCTCCAAGTGGCTTATGGATACAGAATGTCAATAAGTAGCATACCTTAACTGTAATACCACAGAAAGTCTGCCAAAGCCAGGGGAAAGTCCTGAGTAATCTTTGAAGAGGAAAGAAAGCTGTAATGTAATATACAGATACATTCAAACTTCACCAAGTAGTGATTATAGTAATCCGATTGAATATGTTCATTACTTTTGATTCCTCCTATGACAGCACCCTTTTCTTTAATGTTTGGACTCTTTCACTATTCTAAAAGAAATACATAGAATAAAGTCTGCTGTAAAAAAATGAAATATGTAGTATAGCGTAAATCAGTCTTTCATTATATTTTCATTTCAGTGGCAGGGATGCTGCAGGTTTCACCAGATGAGCTTGCTTCAGCCTTAACAACTGATGTTCAGTATTTTAAAGGTAATCTTTTCTAAGCTTACATTCTTATAGATCAGATCTGGTAGCATTTTGAACCCTCTGATTTAAAAAATTTAAAAGCTGGTGATTTTTTTCCTTATTTCTTGTATGGTCCTGTAAACATTCCCTCTGAGGACTATGTGGGCTTATCTGCCATGCAGTAAATCAGATTGGGCCACCAAATTAGAAATGCCTTTGTAATATGGAACAAAGCAGTGATGCTGATGGGCTCCTAACTTGATCAATGTTACAAAAGTGTGTTAGGATAACAGACTGGGTATTAATAGAGAATATTAGTAAGAACTGTAATCAACAGGAGTGTCTTGGGAAAAAAAATCTGAAAAAAATATTTTCAGTAAAATACTGGTTCTCTGTGGTACTCATATGCATTTCTTTTGAACAAAGTATAAAGGCATGTATTTCCAAACTAAATATCTTCTGAGTGTTGACAGTCTTCTCATCTTGCACTGGAGGCTTCAGAAAAAAACTAACACCATGTAAATGTTTGGCAAAGGAGAAGTAACTGTAGCTAAATTTATTGTAACTAAAATTACTTAAGGCAAAGTTTACAACACACTTTCATATCTATTTTCTGCTTTTTCTCTTAGGAGACACGATTGTTCGGAGGCACACTATAGAGATTGCAGATTTTTACCGGGATCTCTTGGCAAAATCTCTATATGGTCGTTTATTTAGCTTTTTAGTCAACACAATCAACTGCTACCTTCAAAATCAAGATGAGAGTGGCAGGTAGGAGTGCCATTGGAAACTATTAGGTGTTCCATTATCTGTTCAAATTCAGAACCATAAAAGAAACAGGATTCCATTAAAGGGTGGAATTTAATGCACACTGATAAAGTTTTAAAGCATTTTCTAATAGCATGACAGTGATACTTGGATCTTTAAAGTACGGGCCATTCCTTCCAGTTGTTTCTACTGTAACATATTTATTTATTTGCTTATATAGGGAGACATGGATGTTTCAGTAATCTAGATTGGTGGTTACAATCAGTAGCCTTTTAGGACTTGACAACATAGAATGAGCTAAGTCTTTCAACATGCAAAATGCTGCTTGGTGCTTTTTTAATGTGGAACATACTTGTTCCTTCTTCCCAAACCAATAACCTTAGCATAGGGTATTAAAAACAGCATTTTATTCAAAGGCCTTCAAATGAACATTTAAACTTAACTGAATTAAATGTTCTAAGAATGTTCTCTAGGTTAGCATCTTCTAAATTCGATGCTGTTGCTATCCACTGTGGTTTCTTGGAAAAATGAATGCTAATTAATGTGCATCAATGGAGCAGTCAAGAAACAAATTAAAGGAGCAACAAAAAAAGGAAATCTCAGTAGAATCAAAGTAACAAACTAAGACAGTAGACCTAATTAGATGATCATATGCGTGTGATTTAATCAAAGTTCAACAGCTCATATGCTCAGCTGAGCTTTCTTATGAATGTGAAATACGAGTGGCTTGGAATTATTGGTAAATGGTAATCCACTAATGACAGATGTGGAACTTTCATAAGTAAGTTTTCTTTATGTCATATCTCCATGGCTGCATAGGACAAATGCTTACAAGGTGCCCTGAGGGCTTTTAGAGTTCAGGGACTTCTTAATCTTATTTTAATTCTTATTCATAGACCAATTAGTGATAAATCATGTTTCTCTTCTATGGGTGTAGGTAAGAGGAAAAAGGTACCATGGCTGAGTAACTCAGCTTTCTGCACCTAAAATCTGTTTGTCATTATATATACACCACCAGGGTCTGTAATGTATATACACCACTCACTTCCTGCTGAAGGCAAACAGAAGTAACATGGAAAGATTTTACTTGTCTGCTTGTGACACTGAACTAGAGCAATTTTCCAATCCATGTCCTACTTTGACATACTCTCTTCATAGTAAGGAAGGGCAGTAGCATGAGATCACAATTCTTCCTCATTCATCCCTGGAACATGGAAGAGAAGCTTATCTCAGTGCACGTCTGTGACAGACAACAATCTATCTCAGGCTTTTCTAATTACAGTGAGCTTTTTTTGTAGTGGTTGTTGAGAAAGAGATTTAGAATTGGTAAGTTAAAAATCTATTAAAATTATTTGAAATAATTTTTCGGTCTGTAATTTTAAAATTTTCAGAATAGATGTTGAATATCTCTGTTGTTAATATAAACCTATGATTTCTAGATATCATAAGATCTTCAAGTAATGTAGGCCCAAGTTGTTTGTATATTGTTTATCTTGGACTCTCCTTTTAGTTCAATCACTAGGTAGAAGAAGTGACTTGTAAGTTGTGAAAATATTTCTCAGTGAAACTATTTCTACCTGTGAATTAACTTGAACACTGTGCAAGGTTGCAAGTTACAGCTAAAACAGGACAGCTGTTTGATGTATCAGAAGTGAGGAATTTGCAATAGTCTACTGTGGCCACATATTATACCTATGCTTGAAAAGGGGCAGTTCTTCATTTAGGCTGGTTATAGAAAGCTAACCAGCTCAGGATTCATTGACGGTACTGACAAGATATACTAAATTATATCAGGCCAAAATAAGCATCATTCCCTTTCCAAACTGGAAGCTAAGAAGCTTATTTTAAGTGAAAATTAGGTTGATCATCCTACCCTAATATTCGAACCTCAGTTAAAATAGCCCACACACTATATATATATATATATTTTTTTTTTTTTTTCTGGTCCATCCTAATCATATTGTTAACTTGGAGGAGTAAATGAAGACATAGAACAGTTGTAGGTGCAAACAGGATTACTGCAATGAATTTGTGATTTGTGGGTCAGATTTACTTCAAATACATCTGAGTAACCATCAGTTAGCAGCATTGTATCTCCAGTTCGGTGCAGTTCTAACAAACCTCTGCTTAAAGATCCACCAAAAACATTAAGTTTTGTGACTAAATAAGTCTGATACATTCCAGGCCACACTTTATTCCCCAGCTGGAAACTGACAGAATTACTGCTTATCAGATGAAATGAAGCCTTCATCAGAAACCTGGAATAAGGTTTCTAAATCAGTTCTCTTGTTTTGTTGTGAGGAAGTTTAGCTGCATTTCCATCACACATCAGTGAGAATTTATGAAGCAATAAAATTAGATTTATTGGCTTAGTAACTCTAAAAGAAGCATTTGATCTTAGCATTTTTGAGGAAACTGGTTTTCCATGTTCAACTTTTATGGTGGAAATACTTAATTTTGGTCTTTAATGTTGATTTATATTTACTATGAAATAGCTTGTGACAGGTTGCAGACGAAATAAAAGTAATAATTATCATTAAATGTAAGCAAAAATGATTCTGTGAAAAGCTGCAAAAAGCAAGTTTTAAATGTATGAAGTATAGACCATAAAAAGTGTTGCCAGAATGCAGCAAATTCATTACTTTGTAATACTACTCAAAGATTTTTTATGATGGTATTAAGTGAGAAAATACACCTTAGGAATGTTGTTCTCTTTCATAAAAACTTAAAATTATGTCTAGTTTTAACTAAATTATAACCCTACCCTAGTTTAGACTGGTTGCAAGATCTGACGTTTGTTACTTTATTCATTCTGTTATTACTTAAAAAAACTTAATTGGCCTCTAGACTAGAAATAGAAGAAAGCTATTAAAATTTCTCACAGGTGCTTATATTTTTTTTTTAAATTATCAATATTTGTCTTCACTCATATATATAATGATTTCCTATTCTACTGATTTTATTATTATCAAAATAATCTCGGTGAATTTCTTCCTAAGACTCTTAATTCTTGGAAGTTTACTACCGTTTTACTTCCATTTAGATAAGTATGCTGCTGTTCAGTTTTGTAGATTCGTGGTTGCCTTAATGTGGCATTTCGAGGTAATTGGTGTCACGTTGGCAAAGTTGGATCTAGTGATCCAAATGAGTAATGAAATTACTTAAGGTAACGTTTTAACAATTCCTGACTCATTCTGCAAGAGGGCTTTTTTCTTTATGGAGATTTAAGAATGTCTGTGAATTCTTGTGAAATACTGTTTTTCTTTTCTCATGGAAAACAAGCTAATTAGGCATATGGACATGAGAAAATCTTGATACTGTGTTCCCTGCCTGCTAGTAAGTTGAAGGCATGTTATTTTATCAACTAGTTAGAAAACATTTTCTCTCTTTGTAGATAAAACCTGATAAAAAGCTGATACATATTTTGTAGATAAAACCTGACTGAACAGTGAGTCCCAGAGGGCCTGGGTCTAGCTGGGGGCCTCTCACTAGCAGTCACCCTCAGGGTCCATTACTGGGCCCAGTATTGTGTAACTTATTCATGCATGACCTGGATGATGGGACAGATACTTCCTCAGCATGTTCACTGACGACAAAAAGCTTGGAGGAGTGGCCAACAGCCCAGAGTGCTGTGCAGCCTTCAGAAGGGCCTCACCGTGGTGGAGAGATGGGCAGAGAAGGAATGTCTGAAATTCAGCAGAGGAAAATGCAGAGTGCTGCACCTGGGGAGAAACAAGCTCCTCCAGCTGTACAGGGTGGGGGCTGATCTGCTGGAGAGCAGCTCTGTGGAGAAGGACCTGGGTGTCCTGGTGGACAACAAGCTGTTCCTGAGCCAGCAGTGTGTCCCTGTGGACAAGGAGACCAATGGTGTCCTGGGCTGCATCAGGAAGAACCTGGCAGCAGGTCAAGGGAGGTGATTGTGTCCCTCTACTCAGCCCAGGTGAGTGCTGTGTTCAGCTCTGGGATCCTCCAGGCAAGAGAGACACAGAGCTCCTGGAGTAGGTCCAGCAGAGGGCAACAAAGAGGATTCAGACTGGATCATATCTCTTACAATGAAAGTCTGAGAGAGTTGGGCCTGTTTAGTCTGGAGAAGAGACAATTGAAAGGGCAACCTCATCACTGTCTGCAAAAATCTGAAGGAAGGGTGTCAAGAGGATGGAGCCAGGCTCTGCTCAGTGGTGCTGAGCAATAGTACAAGAGGCAATGGGCAGAAACAGAAGCACAAGAAGCTCCACCTGAACACGAAGAAGAACTTCTTTAATGTGTGTGCGTGACCATGCACTGGAACAGGCTGCCCAGAGAGGGTGTGGAATCTCCCTCACTGGAGATATTCAAAAGCCATCTGGATGCAGTTCTGTGCCATGTGGTCTGGGATGACCCTGCTTGAGCACAGCGACCAGATGACCCACTGTAGTCACTTTCAACCTGACTCATTCTGAGATTCTTATGTGGCAGAGTTACAGACAAACAAAGAAAGCTGGCATTCAGTTATACTTTATGACTGTATCATTAGGTCAGCCACAGATTTATGTTGCAAATAGAGCATACAGACCTATTTCTAAATAGGTAGTTTCTGAAAGGTTTTATATTCTGACTATATACTCTTGTACCCATCAAAATTCAAATAGTGCCAAAGGGTAGCAGCAGTAGAAACATTTATTTGGGCAAAGGAAAGATCTCAGAAGTCTCATGTACAATATTCTTAGTACACTATCTAATTTATAGAACAAGATATTCTGGAACAGAAATCTTCCCAGCTTCAGAAAAAAATCAGTAAAAAACTAAACCATTTATTATGTATTACTGAACTCAGTAGAAGGTTGCTGGGAGTGCAGGAAGGAGGGAAAGGAAGTTCCTGTTCAGAACGTGAACCCACAGCTTAGTGAGAATTGTTTCTGTATGTGGAGGTAGGGAAATCTTTAAGAGAATTGTTTCTGTATGTGGAGGTAGGGAAATCTTTAAAACTGACAAACAGTACAAAGCATCTAATCTAATATGGTATATAATATCATAATTTGAAAACTGCTTCATTGTGGATAATTTTCAGTGTTTCATTAAACAAGATAATGCCGTTTTTTAAAGCCAAGAACAAATTTTACTTGAAAGAGCTGAGGGAGAGTATGTGCTACTAATGAAAAAGCTGTAGATCTTGAGCCCACTGGCAAAAAGTATACTTTCACCTTCCTGCCATAACTGTCAAGACCCTCAAAAAAATGTTTTTCAGATATGGAGCCAGTGTTTCTTTCTGATATGACCAGCCACCATCTCTATATGTACTACTCGCACCTGTGTAAGGTAATATTAAAAGAAAAATTACAGTTGATGAGCAAGATAACTGAGACATGGCAATGACACCAAATCTCAGCAAAAATCTCAGTCTATTGAAAAATCTCCCTCAAAAGTTTCAGAGACTAGTTTTGTTTAGTAATTGTTTGAGATGGAGAACGTATCCAACTGGAAGTATTCAGCCTATTCCCTTCAAGAATTGTTTGTGACAACAGGTATAACCTTTTCCCCTGGGAAAACTGAGGGCTTCTTAATTAGGATTCTGAGGGACCTCATTTGAAGGCTAGACTATATACTTCATCTAATCAGAGAAATATTTCCTCATTAATCAGTATCACTTCGACTTTATCCAGATCAGACATAAGCCTTCCTCATTACTGGCAGAAGTTGGAGGAAGAGCAAGAACTGTTGTATCATGGGCAGGTGAAGAGGCACATTAGATCACCCTCCCACAACAGATTCATCTCGCTGCTTTATTCTGGCAGATTGCAAAAGATAACAAAAGGAATAAACCCTATAGATTTTGGAGCTAAGAAGCATCTGTGATGGAAAAAAAGGTGAACAAATAATGTTCTGTAGGTCCATCTGAAGCACTGGGTCAGACATATTGTAAAGGGAGTTCTGTTTGCCTTGCCAGGAATGGCAAATGGTTCAAGAGCATCTCTTGATGAATAGCAAGATCTCTGCCAAGGCAGTAGACTATCAGACAGGATGTCTTCTGTATGTGTATGTTTTCAGGAGTTGCCAGGAATTTTTTTGTAGTTTCTTTATAATACAATTGTTAAGTGCCCAAGATCAAAAAGGTATTTCTAGTTTATAAGGGTATCTTTACAGAGATGTTCTGAGGAAAAAAGGAAAAATTGCAAAATACTGTAAGCTGAAATGCTATTTTGTGAATCAGAAAACCAAAGTGACTTATAGTGAACATCCATGTTTGTTTTGAAGTATTCACACCTGTGTGCTGGTATAAGAGGTAAAGTTCTTCAAACCTCTTCACACAGCAAATCCCTTTTGTTCTAGTTTGTATGCTTGGAAATATTATCAAACTTAGATTTTAAGTCTCAGTCCCCATTAAAACTACGGCTGTTTTAGTTATACATAGTAAATATTAACTATCTGAAACATAATGAAGAAATGTGTCAGTGATGGTTAGTAACCATAAAATAATATAATAAGGAAATCTTTCAGAACAAAAAAGTGCTTTTTTTCTAATATTTTTTCTTTTAGACACTAGTGACATGCCCTTTCATTTGTAAACATGGAATCATTCATGCTTCATTTTGCCTTGGGAATCTCTGCTATGGTTATTTAAGGAAAGTAATTTTGCTGGAATTAATATGATTGACAGCTAGCCAGTAAAAACATATAGGCAACCTCCTTCTGGCAAGAAAAGTGGTTTGAAAAAGAGAAAGACAAGAAGAAAGATTTAAAAGGCAAAGTAGTTTGCAGCCACGTATAAAGCAATGCTTTTCATTTGGATATTGTGCTGTCAGTTATTTAGTTTTTAAAATCGGAGCAATAATTTAATACAGAAAATTACTATCACGGTTGTAGAGATTTTGCACATAAACAGCACAATGAAATAATAAAATGTCACTATTGTAGAGGATACAGAGCCTAGTTCTGTTATACTTGCCCCCTAGGCAAGATATTAATTATGTAAAACCTCCAGCTCTTTTAATGTGGTGTGTGCATCTCCTAATAACAGTAGACCAAAATTATCAAGAGGACTTCATAAACACACTGAGACTACATGTTTTTCTGCCAAATGCATCTCCAGCAAGCCAGGATATTTCTCACAAATATCACTGTTTTGATACAGAATGTTGTTCGAGGTAGGCAATAAACTGGGTGCTAAGGCTTTTACCCAGAGTTTTGGAAACTAGGACCAGATTCCCATTTTGCTTGACTTTTAATAATTCATTAAATCAGTTTTTATTGGTCTTTTCCTTATGCAAATGTTTATATATTCCTTGAGGGAAAGTAAGAGAGACTAATTTGACAAAATAACAGTCGTGGACTCAACTGGGATATAAACAACCCAGTCTCAAATCTATTAATTGAATCAGGCAGAGGAGGGATAAGCTGTTCTGTCTGTATTAAGTTGTTCTTAAAAATTGTGAAATATAATGCAATATTTCAGCTGTTGTACAATGTTACATAGCAGTTCATGTTTTGCCTTCCTATAAAGAAGGCTATATATAAATGAAAAAAAGAAAAGAGTGAAAGCCTATCAAGTATTCTGAAATTTCAAGCTTCTCTTTTTTTTCCTGAAACCTGTTTAAATAATATAATAATTCTGGATTTTCAATACCAGTTTCTCTGAGGTAGTTTTTAAACATTTAATTCGTCTTTCTTGAAATGAAAATGTTTTGTTGAAAACACATTGTGACGAGGAATATACACCCCCCATCTCTATTCAGGAGCAGTTGTGAATGAGGCTTACATTTTAAAACCCAATTTAAATTGCACTCATTGCTAGAGATGGAGCTGGTGATATAGCTTTATGCTTTTTCTTGTAGAAATTCCCTTGGAGGATAATCGACCTCCTGATAACCTCCCCTGCCCAACAAAGCCATTCTGGACTAGATTTATTATGTAACAATCTCTGTACGACATTTACGCACACAGCAAGTCCTGGAACAATCAGCAGTGCATTGAAGTAGTGTGCTTTTGAAATGAAGACAAACTTCTTGGGAATGATTTCTGAAAAAGCCTCTGCTTGCCCCTGAGGATTGCTTTTCCCAGCTTGTTTTATAATATGCATTTTTTTCAAATGATTTTACTTTGTTTGTTTGCTATATAGGAATTTATTTTGAGATCCTCATCTAATGACATGGTAGTAGTTACAATGACTGCAATGGAACTATATTCATGTATTTCAACAGTTCACTTTTTTCTCCTTCACATCTCTAACTTGATATACACAGAGATTTAGACAGAGAGGAAACTTAAAATATGGAGAAAAAAAAAATATGGAAGGATCTCAGAACCAGCAGCCTGCAATATTATTGTTGCAAAGTAGGCAAGAGAATATCCCAGAATACTAATTTTGCTCACTGCAGTGAATTTAGTTTCCTCTCCAAATCAGGTTTACAATGACCCAGTCCCAAGTAAGTACAGAAAAATCACACCTCTCTCCTTTTTCCCATATCTCCTGTCCAAATCCTCGCTGACTGCTCCACCATGATCCTTCCGCTCCTTCCACCTGGCCACAATGAAATCCCTTCCCTGACTGCACGCGGTGACACACGGATATATTAGATACAATGTCAGCAAGTACTCTTGTATACATACAGAGAAGAAACATCTGCCTTTTCCAAACCTGACCCCTGGCTGTCCTTTCCCCTGGGCCATGTAAACTCTTGGACAGCCTGAGCCCAGAAATTCTACTTGATGCTGACAGAGGACTTGTGCTTAACAGTTTTCCCTCAAAGTACATTTTGTAGAAGCAATTCTGGCTGCCAAAGAAAATGTAAATGGGAAAGAATAACTGAGTGCAACCAGGCATTTTTGAAACTTCTCTGAGATGGTTACCCCTGATGTCAGAAAATGAGTACCTATATCCTTAGAAACTGGACTTTAAGGAAGTTAAGATGTTTTCCTTCTCTTAAAAATTTAGTTTTTAGCATGGCTGCTAAAGCAGTCTTGAACCCTGCTTTTTTATTTCTGTTTGGTAAAATAGGTTGGTGAGTAGAATTTTGATTCTGTTCTATACATGGTCTGCTGTGTATTTCATCCATGTTTTTGAAATACAGCCTGCTTTTGTCCTAGAACAAGAATACTTCTGTCAGAAACAACAGATGTATTTTTCACTTGCTTGAATTCTTATTATCTGTAATATCTTTTTTTTTCCCCAGTGACCAGGTGTTTGAAATTGGAGTATTAGATATTTTTGGATTTGAAGAATTTCAAAAGAATACTTTTGAACAGGCAAGTGTGGATGTTTTGCTGAATTTACTGTAACTGTTGTTAATTCTATAATTGACCAGTTTTGATCAGAATACAAATATATACGAAGGTGAAAATTTTATCTTAAAATATTTTGTCCCATAATACCCATATGTGTATGAATTATATGCTGGGTTTTGTCTTGTTGTTGACAATTTGAAAATAATATAGTAAACATCTATTGTGATTTTGGAGAGGGGGAGTATCGGCACTGAAAGATAATCTGAGGGAAATACTGTTTGTTTTCATGGTTGTGGAAATTATACTTCAACTGTATCAGTGAGTACAAGGACAATACACTGAATTGGAAGAAAGATCAAGAGGTCTTCAGATGCCTTGGAGAAAAAATGAAATGAAAATTTTGCATTATGCTAAGTGCCATTACTGCCAGATTCACCTCTGTGTGACTTTACAACATATGGCTTTTCAAAAAATTGCATTGCATCCATGGAAAATAAGCTGAAATTTATGTCACTTAATTCTTTAAAAAAGATATTTGCCTACCTTCAACATTAGTCAGTGAACACCAGAGCTCTTGTGAATTACATATTTCAGAAAGCATTAGTGACCTACACAACACTCTCAAAGAGATGTTGTCGTTCAGCTGTCCATTCATTCTGTAATGCAGCAGAAGGAAATCAAAGCATAGAACAAAAAATCAAAGCAAAGAAAAGAATCGAGAAGGCATCAGCAGCAACGAATGACTTGTTATCATTTGAAATCAGGATTTGCCCCTTTGTCCCAGTCAGCCCATTGTTTTCTGGCTCAGTTTCCTCTTTCTAGTCAAACAGAAGCCATAGAGCCACATTAGTTCAGCTTGTATGTTTACATTGCCACCCAATTTCCAAATGTTTGAAAGCACATGATGGGCTTACCTGTTCCTTCCAAAGAGCATGTAAGAAGGCAGTAAAATAAATTCCAATTTCCCTCACACAAAATTCTTTTTGGTGTTACAGTTCTACCTTGCTTGAACATCTGGTGCATGAACTGTTGACATGTACCAATATTTCTAGGCATTTACTCATTGTGAATGCCAGCTTTGGGGGAATATATAAAGCAAAAAATTAAAAACATTTTAACAGTATTAAAAAAATCCTTAAGCCTCCTGATTAATAATAGTAGAGTATTCTATGGAATTTAAGTGCTTCTCAAAAGAGGGGGGTTCATCTTGGGACTTACTGGTTATTTTTGTTTGACTCTGTTCTGCATTGCTTTTTTGTCATGAAACTCATAAAATATCTGCAATTGACATAATGAAATACCATGAAATGTATCTTCAGAGGTAAGTAATTTTCTGCTTAATAACTGCAGAAGATGCTTGAAGAGAAAATACAAGATCTAAGAAAAATTAGTAAAAAGGAATTCATTTTATTATTTCTGCATAGCAATCATGATAATTCAAAGTCAAATTTGCATTTCTATTTTATTTTTCCTAAACAAATATATTTTAAGAAACACTTACTATATGTTCACCTGGACTGAATGCATTTTTTTGAATAATATTAAATAATAATGAGTCATTATCTCAGTATCTACTTAACTGCATTCCTGAAAAGACAAAGTAGAAGTGAGAGGTTTTTATATGAGCTCTGTAGTGTAATTAACAAACGTGACTCCCGAAGTGATAGGTTGTAGCATCAGTGAAGAGAAGCAGTTTGTATCACCATGTGATACAAACTAATCAGGAAGACTTAATCCAAAAAGCCTGAACTTCAAAGCTGGAGCTCTTTAGCAGTCTGGGCTCCTTCAGAGTCCTGCCTGGGCTCGTTAACCCTAACGATAAACAGCCTTGGTAGCCCAGATAGGCTCCTTATGCAAAACATTGCATCATGTCTGCAAACATGCCCAGTGTCAGCGCCTGTGATTGCAGAATGTTTGCACTGAATGTTACAGCCAGACAGCCGTGGGGCCATAAAAATTATTTTTTAATCACATTTAGCTTAGCATATTTTAAAATAGCATTAGAAAAGTAATTTTGCAGAATATGAACCTTTGTTTTCTTTCAAATTAGTGTACGATAAGGCATTCTTTGTGATATCTGTTTTCCTGCTTTCTTAGAAAAAAAATTATTACTGTTTTCAGTAAAAGTTAAAACCTCCTGATTGCCCAGAACTGGGGACATTCCAAGGAGCTCTGTGAATCTTTCTGGTGCTTTATATCAGGCTGGTAGATAGACAGTTTAATAGTATAATTAAGAGAGCAATAAGATAGTAAATCACATGACAGTTTTAATAAACTATGTTTGAAGATGGTCCAGACAAACAGAGATGGATAAACCAGGTAGAATAACTTGTTTACTCCAGTGTTTATTTTGGAATGACAAGGCATTAAAGTATTGAAATATCAAAGTCAAATGAAGAATTGGTCTAGGAACAACTCATGAGCAATGCAAAGGAAGACAGCTGTCAAAGGACTAGAAAAGTAAGATGAATTATGCCTACACAAAGAATCTGATAAATTTTGCCAGCAAAGTGATGTGACTGACAGGTCATGGAGAGAAAACTTCTATAGACCATTGCAAAAAAGAAGGCATTAGAAGTTAAAAAAAATTATTAATTAAATGTTCAGTTTTCCTTGTACTTAATGAGCATTGGTAAGCCTTTATTGTATAGAACGAGTTATAAGAGCAAAAATGGGACATGTAATTCTAAAATAAAAGTAAATAAGTGTGTGGAATAAGCAGTAGTGAGGGGAGTTCTGATTTTTGGTATGAAATTTAAAAGCTGAAAGACAGGGGGCAATGTTTTTAGACGTCACAGTCTGAAGGAGTCATTGCTGAATAAAGACTGAAAACTTCCCAATGACCAGGCCTCAGTGAGTTACTGCTTTTACTGCTCATCAGCTGAGCTATGGTAAATGACTACAGTACACTTTTAGCTCACCCCAATTACAATTTACAGTCACTTCCTAGCAGTGGTCATTAGCTTGTGAACAGCATTTTCCTGGAGCAGCTGCATACCTGCTCTGCCAGAATAGCTTTGTATACAGCCACACTGGAACAGGGTCAGAAGTGAGCACGATTTCTCTGTCCTATTCTATAGAGAAATGATCTTCATTTTGTGGTCATTTCAGGAAATAAGAGCACTCTACCAAAAATATCCATGGCAGTTTCCAGTGTTAATGTTTTCTCAGGCTTCCCTGTTTGAGAGGGACTGTATTTGTTTACAGTTTATTCTGTACCACTTTAAAACTAGAAGATATCTGCTTCTCCTCTAGTAGAATTTAAAATTAGGTTAAATCTTATTCATGGCTCCTTCACAGCACAACTCCAAATAATACAGTCAGGGAACGCTACAACCTTCACACTTATGACAGTATATTTTTGACCACAAACTGAGCTAACTCATGACCAATGAATATAATAAGCAATAAGCAGGATGGATAGTTGCCTGTACCAATTTCCCCCAGTTGTTTCTTAGAAAACTCTATTATAGAAGAAGAATCAGACCTTTGAGTAGTAATAGTAGCTTGTCTTGCCCGTGCAGAAAATCAGGTCTTTCTACAGAAATCGAAGTCTGTACTTGTAGATTCAGCATAAAGAACAATAATGCAGTAATGTAAAATGGGCACTAATAGTCTTTTTTGACCGATATACAATTCAAGTGATAAACTGAAGAAAGTATTTAGTTCTTGCTAAATTATGTGTTTAGTACTTGCATGGTATTTTACCTCTGTAGGCCTCTTAAGTTTTGCAGAAGAAAGTATGTATATATTATTGTTTTTATAGGAAATATAAGTGATTTACCTAAATTAGTGCTGCATGTCAGTGGAACAGTCAAGTGTCTCTTGACTCCCATTTAACTCCATACCCATTAAAGTACATACACATTGTCTGTGTGATGCAATATAGCTCTGGGAGGGGCACAGCTTCCATGGCAGGTCCATGCAGCACATCTCCTGCAACAGGAGCCAGCTGGCTCTGAGAGCAGAGAGCATTGCCTGCCCTGATGCCTCTTTGTCTTAAAATCAAGAGTCAAACACGGTTAGAAGGGGAAAAGGGATTTTAACTTGGTATTTATTTTAAGGATCCTTAAGTGCACTGCATCCAGATCAAATGCACCTCAATGCACACCACAATGCACACTTCTAAAAGATCTGGCATTACATTCTAGGTCTTACAAATTAGCATATCTATCTAAAAATTCCCCAATGAAAGGCTCGAATGAGCCCCTCTTCCTCAAGGAACCTTCCTCTGGATGGTTCTATCTCAGTTTACAAAATGAGTTCTGGAGAGGACCTTGGGCCCTGGGCACACTGATCCCTCACTACGAGCATTCTAAAATGTTCAGTCTCTCAGCTTGACAAACAAGTCCAGGAATGTAGGCAAAAAGCACTGAGTATACAGAAGTTGTAAAAAGGTAAAACAAGGATATAAAAGAAAAGACAAAAATCATCATGAAATCAGCCCACTCAGGACTCTACTTCAGAGTCACTGTGGTGAAGCAGAAGAGGTCATAGAACCCAGCTGTTTTGGAATTTTCACCTATGTTTGTTATTATTAAGTAGGGTAGATTTTAACTTTCCTGCATGTTATTTCTATGGTTCACTTTGCTGACACTACATTTTTTTCATGTAACATTTCCTAGCCAAAACAACCATAACAGATTATTTCACATTAGATTTCATTGTCTCAGCCATTAGACTGCTTCTAGCTATCCAACTGCAAGGTCATGTTGCCAATTTTGTAGATGGATGTATATGGAGAGACTTATGTCACATGACTTAACTTTTCTACAGTCATTGCAGTCTCTGTGATAGTAGATGGGAGGCCACACAGTCAGGTTTTTGTGTTTGGACAGTCTGAAAGAGCAATTCACTTTTTTTTTTTTTTTTAATGCAGAAGAAATCAACCTTCTTTGGTTTTGCCTGTGCAAAGCATCGATGAGTGGTCCTGTTTGCCTCTGTGGAATATGCAGCTGCCGGTGCACACTGAGCTCTGTTACTGTATAGGGACTTAATGCAGAGCCTTCCACTGCAGTTCCCTGTGTTGGAGTATTCCTTATTCCCCACAGGATGATGGGCAGTACTTACAATGTTAATTCACTCTTTAACTAGGAAATATGATGTGTTACTTTTAAGTCAGAGTTTTGCCAGCCTCCATGCACAGGAAGGTTTTAACATCCTTGTTGTGGAGCAGCGAGAACCAGCTGATTCTTGGCACCAGGGAGCCAGGCAACAGGAGGACCCAGAGGATGTCCATGCCCTCCCTGATGGGCAGCATCCCTGGAGCATGGTGGACAGAGCCAGGGCCAGTAACAGTGCCCATCAGCAGCCCTGACATGGCAAGCAGCCAGATGGGGCTGGGACACTGTCACAAGCAGTTGGAGAAAGAGCTGGAAGCCAGCACTACCACGGCATCACCTGGGACTGGGCCCATTGGCAAGGAGTGGGTGGGGGCCCCAGGAAAATCTGAGCAGGGCTGTAAAAGCCTATTCCTTCCCTCAGGAGCCTGGTGATCCTGTGTTATACTTTCTTCTTCAGTCCAGTTCTTGAGGATCTTACATTCTTCATGGCCTTTGTCATGGTGTACTCCTCCCTCTTCCCTCTTAGTCTCTTTGGTCTTCTTGCCAGTGCACACATTTTTTTCCATTTATGCCTTGTTGTCTGTCTGTCCAGTGTTCCAGTCAGCCACTGGAAGACCAGTGTTACTTGACTTTAAAGATGGCTTATCACGTACCTAACATTAAAATAATTATTTTTTTCTTTATTATTTTACAGTAGACACTTTTTAGCCAAAAGTAAAATAATTTATCTCAAATTGAGATTCTCAGCTCAATTCAGTTTGTGATTGATTGATGAAATACTGCACAATAACATTTAATTGACATCTTACTTTTCCACAGTAGCACCCATTTTTGTCCCATAGTACTTAGTTTCTGGCCAGGATTATGAGTGAAAAAAGTAATTTAGAGCTACTTCAGTTTCAGAACAATTCCAAACTCTTTCAAGGCAAGATTGTTGTTACCACAGTTTTTTGTATGCTTGTTTGTTTAGTATTTTCATATTTACAAAAACAGGTGGGGGACTATTCCACTTTGTGTTGCAATTGTCCCTTTCCACTTTGTGTTGAAATTGTCCCTTTTTTGTGGGGCGTTTCAGACCCTCCTTTGTGGAAGTCTTCTCAGGTGACAGCTACCTGTAGTAAAGTTTTAACATGGCACCAGGTCCTTTTTTACCTTGTTTGGGGACCACAGATCAGCTAATGGCAATCAGTTCCAGAGATGACACAGAATCCTGGTGAATTAAAGATCTTCTGACAGAGGAAGAAGGACAGTGTCTGAATTTGTGTTGGAAGTGCATGGAGAACAAGAAATTTGGATCCAATTAGCCCTAAAAGGCAAATGAAGAAATATAATGATTCTGGTAGAATCATTTCTGATAGAATTCTGGTAGAATTTCTGATAGAAATATTCTGGTGGGTACTATACATAAAGAAAAGGATTTGGAAATGTTTGGATAGCAGATACAAAGGGGAACAGCATTCAAGCTACGTCTGAAAAATAAGTGAGTGTCAAGCTTAGGTTTAAAAATATTTTCTGAGTCAACCTCAGAAAAAAAATGATTCTGTGTTTCATTACCTTAGAAATTACATTTTTGAGAAATGCTAGGGCACTTCCTTGCAGATTAAATTTGGCATGGTAACTTCATCATTTTGGCCCATAAAGTAGGTCCTGATAGATATGTTGCAATGGCAGCTGCAAGCTTTATGCCATGCTCTGAATGCACATTCCTTGTGAGAGGTAATCCTTCTGCATGACCAAAGGATGTAAATGAACTTTCCAAAGGGTCTTTGCATCTATCCTTCCCTCACTGATTGACAGTCATGAAGTTTTCTTTCCACAAATTTCCTTGTTTGGTAATGCCTTTTTCAAATAGGTCTAAGAACAGGAAAAGTGAACAGAGTGAAGAACAGGAAAATGTCATTAGTCATGGGTGTTCTTCTGTCTTCATAGCACAGTACAGTTTTGATATTCTACCTAAATTTTAATTTGGAGTGTACTTAGTGGTACTAACTGGCCAAATATGGTAAAAGAGAGATCAAGTTAACGCTGTCCAATGGGATGAATATTTACTGCTTTTACCAAATGCCACTCTGTTATTTTCCAAAATCTACAATTTGGATGGTGCTGCACGTTATGGTTGGTTTTGGGGTTTTTTTTTTTGTTTTCTTTTTTTGTTTTTTTTTTTTTTTAATACTTGGAACAAGAATATTTTTTTTATTCTAATAATATTCTAAAAGGTCTTCTTAGAGAAGACGTGGACAAATATATGGTGTATTTATTTTCACTGAGACATGATAGTGAGTTAAGGTAAAAAAGACTGGTAGAAAAAGAAATACTTAGAAGACATAATATGGAGCCCATGAGATGCACATCAAGAACAGTTTAACAATATTTAATGACAAAAAGTACCATAAGTAATGTTGAGTAATGCTGCTAGGTAAAGTAAATATAGTTCTTAAAGGTATTCCACAAATATTTGTTTTAGGTAAACATTTATTTGAGACTTTTTGTTCCTTTTTAATTACTGTTATATTTCCATAGAATTTACATGAGTACAGTTAAATACATTTTTGAGAAAATGTCATTCTATGAACTTTTCAAATCTTTGGGCAGAAAGTACATCACTGTTTTATATAATACTTAAAAGATATGAAACAAAGAATTCGGGTTTGCAAAGCTAGTTTAGTTCATATGAATCCCATTTCTACATTGCAGCTGCTTTATCTATTATGTCAACCTGTGTTAAGCTTTTAATTTAAAACATTCATTTTATTATGTTTTCCCAGCACGTTGTATAAAACACTGAAATGGAGAAAGATTCGATCAGAATGTCCTGCTCTCCAGCAGTCCCTGGCTGGGCTCCTGGTTCTCGTTCTGCAGAGCTGTTCTCTCAGCCCCTGCTGGAGAGAGCAGCTCTGGAGCAGTTTGCAGTCTGTGCAAGTGCTTGAGGTGGCTTTCTGCTCTGATCTGCAGTGCCTCAGTGCCATCATGGCAGGTCTGCCAGCCTGGGTGGCAGTGTTGCTTACGTTGCTAAAAAGCACCCAGTGCATGCCATAATGCACTGGCTGGTAGAATTTAAAAATTTGGTTTTTTTCTTTACCATCCAATCATGCTATGTATGAATTTTTGAACCATATAGTATTCCTTTTATTTTTCTAGTTAAACCCAGTGCTGTTTGTCAGATCTTTTAAAGAGTTGTTTAAGACAATCTTTCCTTTGTCTCAAATTGTGTAGTTCAGTAATTTTGCTGCAGTTGGGTTCTCAAACAATTTCCTTTTTTTTTTTTTTTTTTAATGGATTTTAAGGGACTGGCTCATGATAAAAAGTAAGCTCAAGTTTATAGAGATTTTGACAGCTTTTCTTATTGTAAAATACACCTTTGTAATGTTGAATGGCCTCATTCTCCAAATTACTTACCTGCAAATAAAGATATATACAGCATGCCTCATTTTAAGGCTTTACCATATCCTGAAAACTCTGACTGCCTTATAAAATAATGTTTACAAGCTTCTGGAAAGATTTTGTTATTAGAACTCCAGAAGTGATCAGTAAAGCACATTTTGCCTGCCACAGTGTTAAAAAAGCTGTCTTTTCCATAAAATAAGTAGATACTGGAAGTTGGTTGTATATTTCTATTGTTAATAAAACCAGATAACAATATGAATGTTTATAAATCCCACTTTAAAAGAAATATTGGTTTTATTCAAGGCTGTCTTTTGTCTGCAGTGTCATGCATTAGTAGAGACAATTAACAGTAGATGTTTGGTTGCAAAATGAGCTTTGTCTCATTTCTTAATGTTTTTCACACTAGTCTATTGCATTGTATAGCAAGTACAAGTTAGCTATACTAACAGGAGGTGTTAATGGAAAATTCAGGCAACTCTTAGACATTACTTGATTTCTCTTCCCTTACCTGGGTGTTAAGCCACATAATTTTAGGATTGATCTTAATATTTCATACCTTTTAGTATGACTTGCTGGTGCAATTGCTTTTGCACACTTTATTCATGGAAGATACAGTTAATGGCTGGCCAATACAAATATGAGACTAGTTTAGGCTGAAAAGAAAATGCATGCACGCATTCCTTATATCATTCCTCATATGAAGTGTTCTTCCACCCTTTTAGGAGTTTCTGTTTTCTTAATTTCTTAGTCATAGTTAATGTAGGATTGGAGGAGGTTTTCAAATTTTCAACTAAAATTTCCACTTTAATGTCAAAAATCTAGTTAAAACATTTATTCCACAAGATTTTAAATATTTACACTTTTTTGCAGACTAGCTTTGAATGAAATATAAAAGCACACAAATAAGCTGATACAATTCCCACCTGTTTTTAATTGAAAATCAGATTTCTGTGAATCTGTTGTTTTACATCCTATAAGGCAATCAAAGAAAATATTTGAGGAGCTTCTACACTGTCTATCTCTCCAAACTTTGAATTTTTCTGTGTAACACCATTTTCTTGACAACCTTCCCTTAGGATATCTGTAAAATGGAGAGCAGCATCTAGTAAAATGTCCCTAAGTGTTTTATATATTATGGTAAAATACTATGAGTTCTTCAGAGACTTCTTTAGACTTCAGTGACATTATAGGTGGAAACAGTTTTGTCTTTTTTAGCGCTGAACTATAGGACTCAGGATCTTAAGCCTATTTGTAGGTTGTTTTTTTTTTTTTCCTAAAACCACATTGTATTTATGTAACCTTCCTGAATATAAAACACAGAAGAGTATTAAATGTTATCCTACTTCATTCAATAGAATTAGTGTAAATTTTCACTGTATTTGATAATGCTGATATTTGATAACTCTTATGTGGAATGCACAATGAACTGTTCAGGCAGAAAACTGTGTATTACCAATTTAATAGTAATAGCTGTTAAAATCTAGATTTCCCTAGGGTCTTCCTAAATCTGTGGTCTACCAAGAGATAACACATTGTGGATTGACATTTCATCAAATTCTATATTAGACATGCAATAAAACCTATATCAATGAATTATCCAGTAAATGTCTAATACTCATTTTTTCTTCATTTTACAATAGCTGTGTGTCAACATGACCAATGAGAAGATACACCAGTACATCAATGAAGTGCTTTTCCTACAAGAGCAAGCAGAATGTGTACAAGAGGGAGTTGCCATGGAAACAGTGTATTCTCCTGGTAACCATACTGCAGCCTTGGATTTTTTCTTTCAGGTAGTTTACAGATCCATTTTACACCATGTGTGTTTGTTCACAGTCTGTGCATGTTGGGCTAATACAAAGCTTTGCTTGCACGTTCCATTTTATGAATCTTCAGACAAGGTTACAGGTCAAAGAGGCCACAGCTCAGTGGTTCAAAGAGTTTACTGACAGTGCAGGACTGAGGAAGAGGCAACAGAAACTCCCTGCCTGTAGTGATTCATGTGTAGCATCTGTACATTGTGGCATGGTGACTGTGCTGCCTGACAAGGCTCTTTAGTGAGCTTGACAGTTTCTTTAGTGCCTGAAACTTGTTTCTGGAGTACAACTTCTAAGAAGCACATAACACCACCAGTTTCTAAATGATTGTCAATAGTGTCCATTTTTGGCAACTGAAATACTGTTCCCTACTTTTCCTATAGAAGAACCAGTCTTGAACACTTAAAAAATATTTTATTATTTTATATTTTCCCTTTGTTTTTGAGGTGATATATGTTTCTGTTTATTGCATTACAAGCTGTGTTACTCTACAAGGAAGAACTGAAATTCTATTGCTCCTGTACAAAATGAGACAAATCTGTTTTTCATTTCAGAAACCATCAGGCTTTTTGTCAATGCTGGATGAAGAAAGTCAATCTATTTGGTCAGTGGAACAGAGTCTTTCTAAACGCATTCAGTCTTACCTGGATACATCAGACACAAATACAGTTTATTCCTCATCAAAAGATGGAAATGGTAACCTTGCCCCAAAGGATCTGGGCTCCACCTTCACTGTTATGCATTATGCTGGAAGGGTGAGTTGTTTGAATATCATTTACATGCAGTTAATGAAAAAAGTAAACAAAACAAAATTTTACATGGCTCCTCCAACTCCTGGCTATAAAAAATATTTCACTGTCAAGTGATAAATTTTCAGTGTACAAAATGTGTAGCTTACATCACAGCATGCAGGATACCGGCTACCTAGTTCTGGCTCCTAAATTTTGTCTGTTTTGTAAGCATTCCATGTAGAAGGGGGTGATTCAGATCCCTCAGCATAAATGCTCAATGCCATCTTAGTTGGCTTCACTTTGTATGCAGATGTGGTTCCAGAACCATACAGGTTCCCTGTAGTTCCTCTGCTATACATGTAGATACCTGGGTTACCAATATAAATCTGGTAAAAAAAGTCTAAAATAAAATCCCCACCTTTTTCTGTTAGTAGTCATAATTTTTTTTTCCTACAAAAGCCCAGAACCTGCTAAATGTCTTTCAGTATGACTGTAAAATTAGATTAATATTTTTCTTATTCCCCTGCCTGTAGTGTTCACAGGAAAAGTGTAATCAATTCTTTTAAAAAGGCTTCTTGCCCTTTCCTTTCCAATACTTCATTTTCACATTGTCCCCACAACCACCCACAAGTCAAAGCAAGCAAATCACATATTTGTTAAAAGGGGTAGTAATTTTTTTTAGATAATCTGACAGTGGTATAAATATGGACAGATCTATTTTGTGGCTCCCCATTTGGAAATGAAGCTGATGGAAGTCTTGAGCTGTGTTTTGACACAAGCAAATTTACTCCTGCCCAATGATAGAAATGTGGTCATTATGGAAAGGACTGTTTGAGTAGTGCTTAAGTTCCTAACCCAAATAATCTGAATAATTCCCTGTAGGTTCTTCTTTCATCACAAAGCCGTCTACTTAGAATCAAATTATTTGCCAAAGTTAAGTGGTTTGAAAACCTCCATTACTGGGACTTGTCAGTAGGAATGTGGACACACAGTGGTTAGATAACAGTACAACCAAGATTTTATGAAACTTACTAGGAGTTCAAGTGATGGAATAAAGAACTGACCATGAACTTCAGATATTTAATTTCTAACCTTTTTTTATACTTGTTACGTAAGTGTTTTTTTAATGCAGTTCAGTTAATAAAAATTTATCATAAGACCTTAAAAAGATTCCACACCTCAAAACTTGCCATGGAAGCAGCAGCAAGGAATCTGCATTAAAATCACAACTAGAATAATAAGCACATTTCTTTAAAATGAAAGAAATGTTTGCCTTATTCTCTGAAGAAGCACTCAGAAGATTTGTTAAGACCAATATTTCAGGTGCCTAGTTCTGAAAGTTAAACTGTGAGTGGTAAAGAGGATGCTTTTCATTAACGTGTTTTAGCCTTGAATGGTTGTTTACATTTTTGTTTTATAATACAGACACTTGGTTTGACCTTCTCCTAATAATAGTAATGACATTTATTCTGAAAGCGTGGACAAACAGACAGCTCTCCAAGTAATGTAAATCCACACATTTTTTTGAAGTCGGTGGAGATCCTTTGATTTACATTGGCCAGGGAACTATTCCAGTCAGGTTGTTCTTTGTGTCCTTACAACAGTAAAATGCTTAGCCCTGCCAAAACTGAAAAGTCCTCCCGCAAGTGCTTAACTTTCCTTGCTTTAATAGTAATTGAGCTAAATCCTTAAAGACACTTGCATTTTTGGTGTTTTATGGAACTGTTATCTAGTTGTCATAGATTGAAATTTCCAGTGCTTTGTGATACGTATTTACATAAACTTTAATGATAGTATGACTGTAATAAATGACACAAATTGAGTTTATTCTGAGACTACTATGTCTTCATATGTTGAGAATATGAATGTGAAAAACTCAGATTTTAAAACTGCTGATGCTGTTCTTTAGATAGTGCTATTACTACATTTAGTAGCTTTTTACAGAATTGGTGATATATGCTTTATGAAAATTGTTAAAGGATGAGGCTTTTAAATCTATCAGGATTTATTGGCAGTCAAAAATGAGAGTTTCATATAAAAAGTATCAGTATAGTTTGGCAGGTTTTGAGACCCATTTTTGTAGTCTGATATCAATTAAATGGGTCTAAATTAAGTGCAGTGTAAAGCCATCTTACCCCACACTGTTGCCTTCAGAGATCTCCAAATTTAAAACAAGGGGCTCTCAGTTTTCACTGATTTTTACTGCTCTAACTTGGTAAAGCTTCTCTGTATTTACATGAGTATAACTAAAAGATGAATCAGACCTAGCTGGTAGAGAAAAAATTACCAATAAATTGTGGCAGGTAGTCAGACATGAAAGTCTTCACTTCCAGCATTAATCATTTATGTTGAGGTGATGCATCTGGGCTGGCAGTTGAGGAGGAAGTCACATTGAATGCATCAGGCTCTGTGTTAAAACCTGAAGGCAGACATCCTGATTTCTCTGGGTAACAAAGAGTTGTAACTGCAATGTAGCAGCCAGTATTGAAGAGCTGCTACTCTGAGTCAACTAGAAAAAAAGAAAAAGCTAATATTCTATACTGGCTCTGGTATGAACTTTGTATGACCCTTGTAATTTGGGCTTCTTTTCATCAGTAGTGTATGGATGTAGGTCAAGGTCTAGAATGAATTGGATTAATTTCTTTACTTAGACACTTGCAGTAGCCATTTTAGCAGAAGTGCAGTTAAACTGGAAAAAGCAGTTATTAAAAATGTTTCCTCACTGAAAATACCTACTTTTGTATATTTAATTGAGATTGACAGACAACTTTTTGTGAACAAAAGTAATATATCTAGCTTTATACTATGAGATAAGTACAGATGATACAGATGTGTCCGTTCAGTTTTAAAGACCTCTAATACGCTCATACATTCTGAAATTTTGTGTCAGGATACTCATAAAAAAAAAATTATCTTTTCTTCCGCTATCAAGTCTTTTTGATTGATTGTGACATGAATTGGGAGGTATTGCCCATTCCCTTAAGCATCAAGCTCAGCAACTTTTCCTATCACTAAATATGCCATATTATTTATTGATCCAAGTACAATGAGCCTTAGACTATCCCAGAAAAAGCAGTACTAAAAGAAAAAGAGAAGCAAGAATGGGTGAGAAGTAAAAGAAAGAAAGCACGAGTTTGAAGTGAAACAGAGAACACACATGAGGCTCAAAGTAACATGTAAGGTGGAAAAAAATTCCAAATAATTTGGAATCATTACTTGATTTTCTGGCTGAATTAATACTTTAAGAAAGTCTGTGTGTATGATATGATTCTGAAAGACCTTGGATTTTTTTCTTATTTTCTTGTCTGTTTTGGAGGGAAGAAAGAGGAAACAATATTCACAACTTCTGCGCATGGAAGAAATCAGATATTTTATGAGAGTGAATATTGTTTTACAGAAATGTGACAGAATGATCCAGTGGAAGAGAGAAAATGAATTTTACCTAATTTCTCTTGAATTTTGCTCTTCTGCCTGAACAAGATTAAATCCCTCTGTTTCTGCATGGGCAATATGATATATTGCTTGTGAACACACATGAACACATGCTTACCAAAGGCCACTGTGAGCATCAGTACTTTATCATATCAAGTACATTACTTTATCTCCCAGCTTTAATTTTACAGCTGAACAGAATTCTACAATGTCTTGACACATTATGAGTCTTTTCTAAGAGCTGTTTAATGTCATGGTATCTGAGTGCTGTGAGACAAAAAGCTTATCTGTTTTGTTCAGGCAGAAGGTAGAAGAGAATGATTTAGGGGTTTTATGACTTAAAAAAATAATCCTGGTGAAAGGCTTTATCTGAATGTTGTTTAACACATTTCTCTGAACACTGGAAGTCTGATTTCTTCCAGAAAAATTCTGTTCATCTGGGGTATAGCTTTGTTTCTGATACCTGATATGAATGTGGGTATCCTGAGATGCTTCTCACAGAGGCTCTCTGAGGGGGAAGAGGCACACAATACATCTTGTAAGCTTGCCTTGAGGTAGCAGAGCACTTTATGGGTGCATCTGACCATCAGCTGAAACTGTCCTGAGAATATGCAATACTGAATGTCTAGGTTCTCTTATTGATAACATTAATGTTTACATTGTGGGCTCTCACTTAAGGAAGGGCTTCACATGAATTTTAACTTTGAACTGTTGTGCATATCAATAGCCATGATTTTTGAACAACATTTCAGTCACTGAACTTTCTCAAGGCCTCAAAGTTCTTTATTTTTTAAATTTCAGGGAAGAATTAACATATCACTAACTAAATCAGAAATACATTGTCTTAGCACATTGCCAAGAGACTCAACTTTACCTAATAGTGGTATTTAACCTACTGGTATTTGAGATAATTAGCTATTTGCCCCATTGTTCATGTGATCCGAATAATACATTATCATAGTTTAAGGTTTCTGCTGTTTAACTTGAACTTGAATTTGCAAATTAGATAAGCCCCTTGTCACTGTTTGCCTTTCCACTGTTTTGACTCATCCTACTGTAATAAACCAACCAGACATAAAGACCAACTTCTTTGCTCTATAATCCAGTGCACATAATGTTCCTTTAAGTGCAGATCAATGTCTTTCATTTCTCAGCTACCTGCATATCAAAAATATGTCTCAGCTGTCAGCTCACCTTCACCAAGGCAGTCTTCTCTGAAATGCCTTGTATATCCCAGGCAGACTCTGAAACTGTACCTCTAAATCACAAGATAAAAGGAGATGGATTAATCAATAAGGATGCTTTCATTTCTCTATTTTTTCCCCAGACTGAATCCCCAGACACAACAATCAAATCAATCTTGTATAAGCTGTACCAAAGCCTATAAAGGCTACTTGACATAGATTCTGATTTTCACACAGGCGTGACAGTCGTGCTTTTTCTCCCTTTCTCTCTCTCTTTCTTTCTTTAAGTAGTCTTGATTTGGGATTCTCACAGGGAAAAACACTTTCCCCCACCCTTCTGTTTTGTTTCTAAATCCTTCCTTCTTTCAAAATGCTATTCTATCACAGTGTTCAAATAAGACTCGACAGACTATAAAATTATTTAGCTCACTCATTGCTTAACAAGGCTTGTTTTGGGACCTTGATAAACCCAGTGATCCTTTAAAAATGTCACATGCAAGCATATCACTCACATTCAAATACTGGCAGAAAATTAGAAATTACAAGTGTCTCTCTGTGCACTATATCATCCTTGGACATGTTCTCAAAAATTTCTGTTTTACTACATGAACTAATTATTTTCCTATTAACTAAAATTTCCAACACTGCCAAAACTGTAAGTTTCTGAGTTACATTTTGCTATTAAAATAGTAAAATTTTCCTTTTTAACTAAGAATGCAGCCAAAATGTTCTTAATATTCCAGGTGGCAATTTTCCTAGCTTGTTTTAGGATTCCTGCCAAATCTGCCATTAACCATGAGTTTTTTTGACCCATCACAAAATATGAAAATTATTTACCAAAAAAAGAAGAGTGTTTTAAGGGATTGATGAAAACTATGTGTAAAGGTGGTCCTGTTGATAAAGTATATTGGGATATCCAATAAACTTGGAGATAATCCCTTAAGCAAGTCAGATGTTATGAGAGAGGATACTTTAGTTCATAAGAAAATATGTACAGTCTTCTGGTTTTCTGGCATGAAGATAATGAAGCAAAGAGGAAAGAATATGTAAAAAGATAAGAGGAATATACAGTTCCCAAAGTCAGCTCTGTGCACATCTGATGAGTGTCCTGTTTTCTAGGTGTTTTACCTCTTACTTGTGCCTGGTAGTAATCATGGCATTAAAATCAGACATGCTAACATAAATGACCAGAAAACTGGTTCAAA
Organism: Rhipidura dahli; assembly: GCA_013399225.1. NCBI lineage: Eukaryota > Metazoa > Chordata > Aves > Passeriformes > Rhipiduridae > Rhipidura > Rhipidura dahli. Next base: position 2,103,888 of record VXAC01005718.1, on the reverse strand, counting down.
ACAAATGAAATTAAGGTTTTTTTTCTCATACTTAGCAATTAGTGAAACCCCTTGACACAGAGTCTTAAAAGATGCTGGAAATGCTAATGAGTTGTGGAAAGAGAGATTTGAGCAGGAAATGAGGGTCAAGAGATTCTAAACAAAAAGGTGAGAGGCAGCCTGCAGGACAAGAGTGCCTTCATAGGCAGAGCCCTGAAAGCTGAGAAGGGAGCTATGTTACGCTCTCTTCCTTTATGAACTTAAATTTAGAAGGATCACAAATACCTTTCTTGTTTTAATCTTTTATAGTGAAAGAAAATGTAGTGGGGAACAGCAGACTTTTTTTTTTTTTACTTTTTTTTTTTTTTTTAATAAAATAGTTCAGCTATTCAGCTAGTTTATAAAGGTCTTTTTTCCTTTGGCCAACACAGACACATAGGTTTCCATACTGTCTACCCCAAAAAGTTCATCATGTAAAGCAACATAAACCAAACAACTGCAATAAATAGAAGTGACAATAAGGAGTATGTTTTATAATACTGGACCCATGATCTAACTGAGTGCACATTTCCTGTCTAAAGCATGCAGTATTTGCTTGTTTTTGTCTCCCCAGAATAGCCATCCACTGCGCTCAGTGCAAAGTTTGGGCCAGGTTTCTTTCAGAAACGTAGTGGAATAAAACTGAGGGAAATATATGTGCTTCAGGTGGCATGTAGTTTAGCATCTCTGATGAGAGCAAGATTAAATTAACAGAATTGTCAGCTAGAAGAGGACTTATTTCTTTTTCTATTTTGTGGGACTAGCAATGACTATGGAACCCTAGAGTGCCATTTCATTGAGTCAGTTTTCATGTCTTTAGGCAGTGAATTAATTTACCAAGTCTATGAGAAAATTGTTGAGAGCATTAGCAATTTCCTCATAAAAGGGAATCCTCCTAACTTTTATCTATTTTATGTGATATGAAATATGTCTTATATATTCTAGAAGTTTGTGATGTACTCTACCAGCATCAATACTGAAACTTCTCCCTGTTTCAATCTAGGCACTTAATCATAATATAGTATCTCCCACTGCTATACTTACCTAACCTTCCCACCAATGGTAATTCTCTTCTTCTGATTTAGTCAAAGCCCAAGACACTCAATTCGGAACTGGCATTATAGATTTGTCATGTAAGTTCTGTTAATTAGCTTTTATGGACCAGTATGGTGCAACATTTATGTTGAGTACACAGAAAGCATTTAATAGTATACTTAAAGTATTCTAATAGTTTGCTAACTGTGTTGTATGTTCTCAGGAAATGCAATTAGAAAGCATATAACATTGCATCTGTCATGGAAAAGAACCATAATTCCCTTGTTATACCTTTTTATGTCACACCCCATGGTAATTACATCATTTGACAATTACTCACTCTAACAGATTATACACATCCAAGTCATATAATTTCTTTTGTGAGCAAGATAGCATTGCATAATTGTCAAATGACCCAATGGAAAATTAATGCACTGATTAGTGTTACTAATCTTAATTATGTATTTACAGCTTTATTAAATGTACGAGGATAAAATTCCCCCAAATACCTAAGGAGTTTAGGATATCGATTCAATACAAAAAAATAAAAGAAGGCTTTAGATAGAAACATGGTCCCAAGGTAAATAAAACTGAACTGTATTCTAAGTTCCTGTTAAGTACCTGCCTAATCATCCAAGCACTGAAATATGTAATTTTCTTCCTTTATAACTTAAAAAATCCCTTTGGGTTCTGCTGTGCAAGCCAGAGCTTCTTATATCTGAAGTCTGTAAATTAGCTAGTTGTTTGTCTTCCATCCCCATACAAAATTAAAAAAAAACTAAAACAAAACAACTGTGCTCAGTGACTGCTTCCTTGTCTTAGTGCTTCTTTTCTACACAGTGTCTTCAGGGATGGGCTCAGTACTAAAAGAGACATTTGGTTGTATTTCTTCATTTTGGATTTACCCTTAGAACTTCTGGCTAGAACTCAGATTTTCCTCAATTTTTAGAGTGCCTACCACACATGTTAGAATTTATCTGCAGTCAGATGACAGATGCAGGGGCAATCCAACTATCTATTCTTGAAATCATGACATCAGGCAACTGAGGTGACCCAAAATCCTTATGGGTGTAGTTGTTGGAAACATGAATGGGATTTGTGTGTATTTGAACTTGCCTCCAGAGGATATATCAATGTTTAGAACTTGTCCTGCGTGTGATCTGGGACTCAGATTGCTTTGTCATGGTTGGTGGGGACAGTTTCCCATTGGCAAGGAGATCTGTGATCAGGGAGTGACTTGCTCATCCTATAGGGAAAGCAGTGTTTAGGGCTCTGTCTCCTGCTTTACAGTACATATTTGATTCAAAGTCTTGCATCGTGGAAATATTTTAAAATCAGCTCACTGAAATTTCTGTACAGTTGCAGAGGCACACAGTGTTCAACAACTGGTTCTTCTGGTCAGTATTGTTGTCACTTAGAAAAGATACTACCTGCTGCCAACCTTTAATTGTCAAGTGGAAAAAAGCATAGCTTCATTTCTACTGCTGTAAGATTTTTAAAAGATGCATTGGTCATTACTAATGATGTCACAATATTTTATTATAGGTTACATATGAAATTGCTGGTGCGATAGAAAAAAATAAAGATTCCCTTTCACAAAATCTCATATTTGTAATGAAAAGTAAGTAAATACTTTTGTGGTTACTGTTGTTAGAAATCAAGATATTATGACTTGATTTTAATTTTCATTTTTGTTTTAAGAGACATTCATATATATTTTATTTCCAGTAAAAAAAAGTCACCCTCATCTTTATGAAGTATGTATGTCCAGTATTGTTTGAAATATGCTCTAATTTAAAAGCTTTTAGATTTATGAACATAAAGCATCTTTATCATGTGATGTGATGTAAAGAGTAAGAAGGTGTAGTATGATAGGTGAGAATGATTTACAGAAGACAATGAGTATGAACTAAAGGGAAAATAAAACTCAGAAAACGGGGAAAGGAAATTAGGCTCCCAAAATAATAGAGGCTGCAGTGAGATGTGCTCCACTGCTCAAGCACCCTTCTAAAATCAGTAACTTGTGGGCGTTCTTATGTTTTTCAGTGAATAGATATAAATGTCCATTGAAATGCAAAATTAAATGCCTTTTGGTGTGCATATTGTATAACTATGCCTAATAATAATGGAATTAATTAATTAATTAATCATAATTAATGAGCCATAATTTGATTAATAAACACCTGTATAATTTCTCCTTTCTCTGAAGAAAACCAAAACATTTTCCTCAGGGAAATGGCAGTACACCCTGAGGTGTCATTTGTCTTCTCTCTGACCACTGTAGTGTCTTTCCCTTAATATATTTCTTTCCTTAGAAATACAGGCCTGTTGTCAAAATGCACTGCGTTTTAGCAATTTTACTGTAACATTAGCCAAGCTCCCTTGTAAAATAATTGATGCATTTTAAACACAAAAGTATATATTCAGAATGAAGAAAAAAATGAAAGAAATTATCTTGAATATAATCCTAAGAAGTATGAAAATTTCCAGTGTGTCCAACAAGAGAGAGCATTTTCCCATTCTCTCACACGGTCTCTTTCTGCGCTTTCATTGCTATTTTGTGTAATCAGCTATGCAACTGTTAAAAGGCAAGAATGGAGGATTGGATTGGTTATAAAAAGTTTAATATTATGAGAGTTAGTATATATACAACTGAAGAGTCATAATAATAATAACAGTTATATGCGAGCAGAATATTTGCAAACAAGTAAGTCATTTAGGACTAAGTTCCTTCTTTTTTAAGTGACTTAGGCTTAAAACCTGTTGACTGTCAGTGACATATTTCCCTCAGAGTCAGTTTCATAAGTTGGGTAGGTGTATAACTTAAGTTCATGCTTCCTTGGATTTTCATTGAATTTTGTTTCCTCAATCAAGACTTTTAGCTATAATAAAATTAAAGTAATATGTATATATGTGTAAGTATGGGGAACATACCTGCCTGAAAATTATCAAAAGAGAATACTGACATAGGATGTGTCTGTTTTAATTTAAAAGACATAATTTCTATGCCTTTCCTAATCCTACTTATTATATTTTAAACATTTAACTATGGATGCCCACAGACTGTGCTGAAATAATTTCAATTATCTGCTTCAATATCTCCCTTATAATTTAAATGTTCTTGTTAAGTAAGGAATAGTAATCTCCACAGAAAAAGGGAAACAAATCTATTGCTTTTAAGCATACAGTAAGAAACCTTTAAACAGTAATTAAAGGGCAAACTGAGGATTTTTGCCTGCTATGCTAAACTATTATTTATGATGTTTATTCCATTCATACTTCTGGGTTTGTTTGTTTGTTTGTTTATGCATTATGATGGGTGTAATCATAATGCCAATTTGCTAGTTCTTAAAAAAAAATGTAACAAGAATTCAACATGTTCTTAATGCTTACTGGTGCTGTGGCAGTACAAGCAGCTTGTAATTATCACATTCATTTTAAAAACCCTGTGGCCATAAATTCATAAAGGATAATTAGACTGAAATTAGGATAAAGTATACTGTCTGTCTTAAAATTCTGATTTTTTTTTAAAGCTCCTCTTGGAAGTGTATTTATTTTGTATAAATAATAATAATATATATATACCATTGTCTTTTTTCTGTAAATGTTTTTAAGGGTGGTCAGATGTAGAAAAGCCCAATTTTCTACAGTTCTCTCCTTTGCACTGCCTTTTTTAAAAATCACTTCTCATATTTTGTGTATATCTAATTCTTTAATGCAATGAGTGTCTATAATTTATTTCTGTCAAGTGCCCTGATTGTTTCAATATACTACATGTTAGGAAATTGTGCAGAACTCATCTCTTACATTGCTTGAATAGATGCATAAACTGGGAGTCTGTAATGGAACAAAATTCAGAGGTGATGATCTCATAAGTAATTAAGTTTAGACAGATCAGTCTGTAAGGTTTTGGTTTATGCCCTCTGTTCGTTCATCACAGGACCTGAATATGTTAAAAATAGTGTTGCTATTTTCAGATATTGAATGTTCTTTGATAATGCTCATTTTTCAGTTTGTCCATTTGTTTTAGGTTTACATATTTAATTCTCTCCTACTGCATATCTTTTTACTGACAAATGCAATGCATATAATTTTCTAGTTTGTATTTTATCTTCATGCATTTCTTTCTTTATTTTCAGCTAGTGAAAACGTGGTCATCAACCAATTGTTCCAGTCCAAACTGACACAAACTGGATCACTTATTCCTCCATATCATTCCCTTAAAATCAAAGGATGTAAAGCAGCCTTGCTCAGTAAAAAAACATCTGTAACCTGTGCAAGTGGAGAAGCAAAGAAGTACATTGAACTCAGCAAGGTAAGAATTTAGGATTCTTTGCTCCTTAAAAACTTTTCTGTTATTTTGTCATTTCTGAAATCATATTGTTCTCTGTTTCATCCTCTGTGGTCATTAAGTTATTAAAATAATTTAGTACTTAACATCAACACTAAAGCAGCAAAAGTGAGAAAAGGTTCTAATTTATGAGCACTGATAATTCTGATTGAAGAATCTCTTTCTTGGACTCTTTGAGCAGAAGGTCAGACAAGATGATGACATCCTTCAAGCCTGAATCATTCCATGATTTCCTGGTTTCAGGGCTTATCAGCAATGAATGCAATCTTATGAATTTTTGGCTGTATTGAAACATTTCATTGTTTAGTCTCCTTGACTGACTTTAGAATGAATAGTTGAGTACATTAAGACATAGCAAGTGCAAAAATAAAATCTTAATTTCCTTATTATATCAACATGAGAAGATTTCTGGTTTGCTAGATACAGTTTTTTGTGGTTTTGTATGAAGATCAAAATTTAAATTTTGGCCAACATTGTTATTTTAAATGGTCTCTTATATGTAAATTTTCCCAGGAAATTTCAAATCAAATCAAACTCTCCTCATTTCTGAACTTTTCTCTTTTCCTGCTAGCTAAGCCAGACAAAAAAATTTAAAAAAACCCAAACACCAACAAACAGCAAACCAAAAAAAAAAAGAGGGGAGCAGGAGGGAAATATTGAAGATTATCAGAAAATTAATTGTTCGTGTCACATGGAACCTCTCTCTTAAAGAGAAATAATGTGATTTGTTGAGTTAATTCATGACAGAGCTTTGGAATTCATCCTTCTAGAAACAAAGCATACGCTTCTCACAATACATCAGCTGCCTCACCAGGCTTCTTGAATCTTACAACTCTATTTTTGGTTTACAGCTGCATAAAATTCTGTCATGGGATTAAGGAGCCTGCTCTCATGTGTCATTGTGGAAGGCTTTGTACATCCATAGAATAGAAATGGGACTTTCCTTGTAGTCCCCCTGCTGATAGGAGCATAATTCCTGACTACAGTTCTTGTCAGTATTCTCAGTGGAAAAATTTAAATTGAAGTGAGTGTTGTTGATTTAAGGCTATATTTAGCAAACAGTTGAGGCATTACAAGGTGCCTTTAGGTGACTTTCCACTGTAGGAACAGCTTCCTTGAGGCAGCTTCCTAAGGATGTGAAGAAGATCCTAGTTCCATACATGGGAGTAAGTATGAAAAGCACATCTAAATTAGAAGCCTAATCAAACCAGGGCAGAACACCTCACACATTTGGGATCTCTGAAATTATGCTGGTTTTGACATATCCAGAATTGCTTTTAACCTGTAGTTACCCTTTTGAGAGACAGAAGATGTATTCAATTCCTTTAAGAAGCATGATATCTGAAGTCAGAAAGTTCAGATTCAGTGAGAATGCTGTAAACCTTTAGGCATTAGTTGGAAGGTGAGAAAAATTTCATCCTTCATCTGTCTGCAGAGACAAGGATGGCTTGGCTTCTCAAACACAGGCCTTGAGAAGAGCTGTGCAGGTGAGACAGAACACTGTGTTGTTTGTAGATACTAAGTTGGCCTAATTTGGGCAAGGTAATGTGCTGCCCTGCAGGACTGGAGCAGAACTTCAGGAACCTAAGCTGTTCCAGTGGTAAAAAGCAACACTTGTTTTTTTGGAGTAGGTACTCAATTCAGGAGCCGGAAGTAGGTAAGTGCTTAAATTCTATTGTGGATCAAAACCACATCTGTGACTGTGCTGTCCCAAATAATTTCTTCCCTTTTTCAATATGGACTTGAAAATATGCTGTGATGGACTGAAATAATGTTGGGTTTGTTATCTTATTACTGCAATTGGAAATGCAGTGTAAGGGGCTTTTTCTTATCTACTTAGAATTAAAATTATTGTATGTTGGAAAATCATACCCACTGCATTTCCAGAGGTTAAAGGCAACGAAGAGAAGGAAAAAAAAAAAAAATAAAAAGGAGGGGGAGAAGGAGAGACATTAAGGCAAAAATTATCAACCAGAGACTGACATTCTTTTTATTTCTGAAATTTGAGTCACAACATGCATCATAGTGTATGCAGCAAGAAGCATAAAGTGAAAGGTACATGTGGTGCTACGTATGGGCAGTCATCTAGATTCCCTCACATTCAGGGAAGGGAAATAGGGAAAGTTAAAGTCAAGTAGGAGTTTGTTGTGAGTCCCCTCCTCTTTCATCCTGTAACTCCAATCCAAGCTAATTGCTAGGTTATGTAATTATAAATGTCTCTAAGTATGGCCATGTATCCATTTACCTTTCCATAAATGACTCTGTTCTTGATGTTGAGCATGCTGGCACAAGGAAGGATATTCTGCCTCTTTGAACTAACCACTAGCATGGTAGGACCCAAGTCAACACTGCATCCATTCTAAGACTGACATGAACAGATCTGTTAGCTGGGCAGAAGTTTGGAGCACATAAGGAGTCATAGGAATTTTGGGATGCCAGCTCAGGCGACTTACGGAGATCATGTCCACTTTTCAAATAAAATATATTTTCAGTGACACTCTCACTACTCTTGCTGATATCAGCTCTTGCTCCCTTGTTTTTCTGTAATCTTTTCCTGGTACATATTTTGGCTCTGTAGTCTTCCCCTCACTTACTTTGGAAGAATTAGTATGTTTCAGAGTTCATAGAGCAGAAGTCTTTAGAGATATTTTCGGAGGAGATTTCAGCTTCTTAACAGAGATTAAAAAATTACATATATGTATTTTTTTTTCTATAGATTAGAGGTACAAGATATTCCAATGTAAAGCTATACGTTGGAGGGTAATAGAGAGGTACAGTTTTGGTGATACAGCCTTTTTCTTTGGCCCATAGCTGAAGACTGAAGATGTCCAAGCTTGGCGAGTTTGAATTAAGATAATTTTTTCTCTTTGCCTTTTTCCTTTGTTTTGTCTCTCATTCTGAAACAAGTTTTTCTTTCCCATAGGAAGTCATATGTAACATAGATCAGGCAGGAATTTTAGCATCTAAAGCGTTTTTGCTGGATCTCCCAATAAGTCAGGAAACAATCTTGGGCTATTGATTTAAATATTGAGAGAAAGGAGTGACGGCATTATCCATAGATGGAGAAAATTCTATTTTGGTTATATTCCTCAGCTATTTTGTAAACTTTAACTGAAAAGTGTCATTGGCAAGCTAGTGGTTTTTTTTAAACGAGAAAAAGTGGAATAAGCAGATCTCTTTTACTTTTTAGTTTTGAAGTTGAGGGTGAATTTGCCTTTAAAATCTTATTGCATCCTAGAAAGTAAAATAAAAAAGAACTCCAAAGTTTAGCATGGTGAGTAGAAAATTGCTTGCACTACAGTATTTTTGATGGCTTGAGTGGGCCAAGCTGAGAAAATGTATGCTTTTTTGATAAAACTGGAAAAAGGAATAGGCCAGAACATGCTGACTCAATAGAAAGAGATTTTTATGGGGTAAGTGGACTGAAGAAAGGTGATGGAAAAGTCAGAGGTGAAAAGGCTGTCATTGATAAGAAGGTTTAAATCTCATAAGGTTTGCCAGATCCTGGAATGCAATAATTTTGCCAGCTTTTCTGTGGACAGTTTAACAAAGGTCCCTAATTCTGAGATCACTTTTAGTATGATTATTGCCATTTTAGTCTCAAAGATAGGAAGTAGAGCAGTGAAAAACAAATTCATTCTCCACTCCCAATTCTGATATATGGGGTAACATTGGTTCTAATGGAAGTTATTGATAATTTATGTCTCCGATGGGTGATAATCCGTTAAAAAAGAAAGGGTTCATATGTGCAAGAAATGAGAAGAGCTTTTAAAAATGTTTATATTATTGTTTTGCTGTCAAGATTTTTTAAGTGTTCTTCACTTTTATATTTACTCACTTAAACATCTGCCAAAGGCATAAGGCATCTTCATACAGAGTTACAGAATTATGCTGCTTCTCGGCAGACTCTGTGGGATACTAACTGCACAAGTCCTGCTTCTGCAATAGAATTCCAAAATATATTGATTTGCCCAGTTATTTGTAAAAGGTATATTATCTTTATAATATATGTAGCTTCTTCTGAAATCAAAACTTACTCGCCAGTCATGGCTCTGCAAATACATGAGGATATTTATCCGCTTTTCCATTTCTTTCTGAAACTCAATCCTTGTCTATGTCACAGTGTTTGTATAAATTTTTGCCTTCATAAGTAAATTGCAACAATGACAATAAAGGTGTACTGCCCATCTTGAGATAAATTGTTCCATGTGTGGTTTTCTCTTCTACAGCTGCTGAAAAAGAAAGGAACATCCTCATTTCTTCAGAGACTGGAACGAGGGGGCCCAACCACTGTGGCAGTACAGCTCAGGGTCAGTGAACATCTTATGGACAGAAATTTACAAAAAAATGTCCTAACATTTCTAAAGGCAGGATTACCCTCTGCAGATTGCAATGGAAGAAGGAAATAAATTATGTCAGAGAAAGCCACTTGCGTGATCTGGTGAACCCTTTTGAGAAAATGATGTTAAAAAGTTAGAAAGAGCATGTGTGTAGAACAATTGACTTTGCTGCACAAGAATGAATGATAATTGTTTATTTGTTTGTTTATTCCCCAGAAATCACTTGCAGATATTATTGGGAAGCTGCAGAATTGCACACCACATTCTGTTCATTGTATAAAGCCTAATAACTCCAAGTTGCCGGATACATTTGATAATTTTTATGTGTCTGCTCAACTGCAGTATATTGGTGTCCTAGACATGGTCAAAATTATACGGCATGGGTACCCAATACGCCTCTCTTTCACAGACTTCTTGTCAAGGTAAATTCTTTCAAGTCTTGTAAAACCTTTTTTCTTACCTACAGTACAAAGCCTTCTGTCATGTTCTGGTAGTGCTTGCAATGTTGTTATGCTCATGAGTCTTTCAGACTTTTTCAGAGAAAATCTTGTCTGCCTGCAAGGGGTGCAGGCCTGTTAGTTTTTAATTGAAGGAAACATGAACTTTAGAGATATATTTAAAAATTTACAAATGTATTAAATTTATATTGATATGTAGAAATATATTTATAAAGAACATCAGCAAAATTTATTAAGTTTTAAAAGTATGACATCATAAAAGAGCTCTTTTTTAAAAATTTATAAAATATAAAGTATTGTATATTGTCAGCAGTTAATCAAAAAGAAGAAGGAGAAATAGTCTAATTTTTCAGATTCCTAGGTGTAGGTGTCATGGGTTTATTATTTGCATTTCATAGGCTGGGATTTGTTTAAGCATGGTCATGAGTTACTAATGCTTATACCACAACTTCATTTTTATTATTGTTGTTAGAAATCAGTGGCATATTGAATTAATGTGAAAAGACAAAAAGGTCTGCTTCCATCTGAAGGCAAAATCTTGCTCCCCATTCCCAGTTCAGTATTGGGGTTTTGGGTCACTTGCATTCTCAAAAGTTTCAGGAAAGAAAGAAGACTGTCTTGTCCAAGGCTTGAGGCTGCTTGTTTAGCAGCCTCACGCACTCAACAAAAGTTTCTTCCCTCTGCATGTTCTACTCATTGATTGATACATCAACCAGCTATGACCTGGCCTTTGTACTACTTTACTTCTGAAAAATAGCATGAGAATATCTGCTGCTTACACATGACTTTCAGTTGTCCTCTTGGAAAAAGTTGTGGATGTTAAATTACTACTCAGGCAGAAAGTTTTTTTTCTCTGTAAATATTCAAAAAGTGAGGAGTATAGGAGTTCACAATTCCATCTGCTTCATAAGTGAACGGTCTCTGTCCTACCACAATATTCATCCTCCTGTGTGAATCGAGCTGGACCAGCTGTGTATTGATTTGAAAACAAACCAGTGGAAGATCACAAGTCAGGATTAAAATTAATAGAAAAAATTAGAAATAAGTGAAATAATATAAGAAAAAAGCACTGACAGCATCAGATACAACCTGATATCCTAGTAGGGTGATGACAGCAGTCCAAATGAAGTGATCCAGTTGAAGCAATGATCCAATGGAAGGTCTGGTCTCCAGCTGAAGGTCCTTGGTGGCTCTTGTCCTCTGGTCACCCAGTAGTCAGGGCTGAGGCCAGGCAGTTCTAAGGGCAGCTTATATCCAGGTGGGAATGCCCGGCTCCTCCCTCCTGGGTGGAGCATCTCACAATAGGATGAGATAAGTCCATGAGTCATGGGGTGGTTTCTTGATGGCCCATTGTCTGTTATCAGGGGTGGGTCATTAGCAGTGGTAACAGCTAATGGCCCACAGCTGGTGGTAATAGAATACTTAAATACATCTATTGTAACCTAGGACAAGCTGGTTGAGGAGAAGATGCACATAATAGGAGCTTTGGGAAAGCTTTCAGGTTCTGAAGTTGTGTGGGCAATCTCTATATAGCCATTTCTGTACAACTGAACTGGGCTCTCAAGGTACTGGTACATGAGCTCAGTGCCACAATTTTTTCTACTGTTAGATCCTTACTGTGATTTCTGGCAAATATTTGCTTCCTTGCCACCCAGCCTTTTTCACTGCAATTCCCAGATACAGGCTGGGATTTACCACAGGCCTAGGATCAATCTTGGTGGGCAATACAGAGGTTACTGCTCTCTTTTGGAGGGTAAAGGAAATTAACCGTGTGTACAAAGGTAATTTTCAGTGCCAGAGAGTGGCACTCTTAACAGTATAGGCTAAAGTCTGGCATATTTTCTTAATTTTGAGAAGTTTTGTTTAAAATATCATTTCAGTCTTTTTCATCCACAGCTTCAAGTACCTCCCAAAGACAAATTTTTACATAAAATCCAGAGGACATCTGGTGTGTCACAATAAATATTTATTTGCAGTAACAAGAGTAAAACAAGAATAGCAAAAAAAACCCAAGAATATGATGCCAGCAACATTTATGCTGTTATTTTACAGTGTTCTAGTTTTGTTACTCTGCATCTTTATCCCTTTTCTTCCACAATAAATCACTTTTGCAGGTTCTTTGCAGCTGAGCCACTGTCATTTTTACACATTTGCACCAGATCATAGTAATTTTATTGTTATACATAACATGAATTAAAAAGTGATGGGTCTAGCATGGTGTCACCAAAAATGAAGTTCACTTTATAATATTCCCTGTGAATATATGTTGAACCTATTCAGAAGTCAGCAATAATCACTCTGCATACAATCTCTCAATACTACTGAGTTTTTAGACTTGTGTACAAATAGAAACTCTAGGAGCTCTTGTTACGGCAATACTGAAAAACACCATCAGCATTGTGAAGCTTTTTATAGTAGCCACCCACGCCACACAGGCCATAGCTTATCTTCCTTTGTATGAGAGTGAATTTTTCACTTTAGTCACCATGAAAAGTTAACCTTCATATTCACATTAAGTGTATTTGGATAATTCTTTCGATTTAATCATTTAAGAGCCTGGCTGTTTGTTCTTTTATTGGCTGAAAGTATGAAATTTTTAAGCAGAAAATATATTATTAGACTGCATTTCAAAAGTACTGTCAGTTCCTAATGCTGTATGTTTTTTGAGCCAATAGACTACAGGTAAAAAGAAATACTGAATTCAGAGATTATGAGTTACCTTTTCAAAAAGTTTCCTAAAAAACTCACTTGTGTTACATCTCTGTATTGCCTTGGTAACTGGACAGGATATTTTTAGAAACCAGATCATCAGTTTTGTTGGTGTTTTGTTAACTATATTAATTTTGTTGGCTGTTCAGCCAAACTCTGGTCTTGTCTTACTGTTCATTAATTGGAATGAGCAATTATTTTCTCCTATATCCATATAGGCTTACAGTCCTGAAGCTGATAGAGTTTTTCACCTTTCAAATTTTTATTTCCTTTGCTGTCAAACTGGTGTGTCTAGTATTCTAAAGAGAGTTGGTGGCTGTGATCCCAACTTGAATTCCCAAAAGATAAGGAATTATCCTCCCTCACCATGTCTGTAGTTTTTGGGCATTTACTTTTTGGGTCTTACTTGTCATATAGGTCATGTGGTCAGAATTAAAAATAGTTATTAATTAAAAAATTAAAACTCTTGTTTGCTGGCTTATAAGGAGACAGGATGTTTGTATCAGGGGACTTTGTGGCAAAGGGGTGGAGTATTGGAATACCTGGGTGTTCCATCAGCAATCAGACAGTTGCAGTGCATTCTTAATTGGATGAATTAGACTAAATTTCTATTCATATCTAATTAGGGATTAATATGGCTTGTCTTTAACATATTTATGAGTTGCATTTGAACTCCTACAATAGCTTGAGGAGAGTAGCTAAAAAAAGGTCATATTTTTTAAGACCATATCTTCCTGGGCTACAAAGCTTAGTCATTTTATCTGTTGCTATGCTTTTGGATATACTGCTTCTGCTTCTGTCTTGCCAAAATAAAAGTTGACAGCTGTGAGGTGAACCCCTCAATCACCGAGTTTGTTGAACAGAAGAGAAATCTTTTGGAAATTCTGGGTATTAAATGGAAACTGTGACACTTAATGAATATATAATAAAAATGAGAATTCATAAGGTTAGCTGCTATTAAATCCTGTAAAAATAGGACCATATATATGATTTTAAACAGATTTTCCAACTCCAGATGCAGTGTTTCTGCTGAATTTACCTGCAGCATTGGCTCAATTACTAAAGCTCTGTGAGCAGAGAGATAGGGATCAGTTTTTACCTTACCTTAAAAATAGAAAAGTTTGAGTAATATGCATTTTACACTCCTAAAAAAGTTTACCCATGTATTTTGCTTAATATCTTCAGAATGGTTCTCAATAGACTATATTTATAAATTCTAGCTCTGCTATTTAAGTCAAGGCAGTGGCACAAACAAATTTTTAAAGGGTTTTAAGTTTCCAGTTTGCAGCCTAAATTGTACACATAGGTAAAGTATCCTCAAATATCTTTCTTCCTGGAAGAAAGAAAACAGTACAAAAGCCATGGAATTAGGAACTGTCTGCAGGTGGTTGTTTCTTTCCAATATTAAGTGTTTTGATATCTTATTTAAAATGATATCTAATTTAAAATATATCTAGTTTAAAATAAGATATACAAAAAGCACATTAGTATAAACAGTAATTTATTATGCTTTTGTTAGTCAGTGCCATGGAAAAAGAAAAGTATCAAGTGTCTGCTCTGTTTCCAGTGCAGAACAATAGGGCTCAGAAACTCTCTGTGGGCACAAACAGAGCCTCATTATACAATCTTAATATCTAGAATCTAATCTCTTTGCATCAATTAATAAAATGGATCCTGGCTGACTTTTGTGTCATTCACCTCACATGGTGCTCAAGGAAGACATGTAAAAGCCATTTGGAATATAAATTTTTAAAAGTAACTATAGTGATCAAAGACCCATGAGGTGAGCTCAGCAAAGTACAGGAATACAGCTGTTCAGGCATGTTCAGGTAAAAATGAGGCAGTAAGATGCTCTGTTCCACTCCCTCTGAAAAATTTCCTTTGGTACCGTCCTCCTCTATAAACACTCCATGTTCTCTAAATTTAAATAAAAATTGAAATTAATTTTTCCTCTCTCTTTCTTCTTCAATGTTTTTCACCAAGTTACCGAACTATACCCAGTTCTTTTCTCTGTATTTCAGTTTCCTTACCCAAGGAAGAATTTTTGCACTGCTGACTTAGAGATTGATGTTCACATGTCCCATGTTTCTTGTGTCTGGGATATTGCTCAGCAGTGGAGACTGCAAGGTTCAGTTACACAGGTCCTGAAATGAGACATCTCATTAGCCTTCCCTGCCTGTTTACAGGAAACACTCAGAGCTGCTGCAGCTCAGGAAAA
The DNA here is from genome assembly GCA_013399225.1 of Rhipidura dahli. Classification (NCBI taxonomy): domain Eukaryota; kingdom Metazoa; phylum Chordata; class Aves; order Passeriformes; family Rhipiduridae; genus Rhipidura; species Rhipidura dahli. The sequence continues at coordinate 2,088,759 of VXAC01005718.1, read as the reverse complement.
TCTCTGTGGATTGTTGGAACTGATAAGCAAATAGAGCCTTCCACTTAGCAGATGAGAAGGGCAGGATTCCTTTGGCAAATCCATGTTGTTCAGGAAGCACAAATTCTACTTTGATGTTACTTGCATTTATTTCTGCACCTTTTTAGTGTTTCTTGGAATTTCATTACTGTCTCTCAGGTTTCTAGGTGGTCTTTCCTGAGTTTAATTCTATCATCTCACCCTTGTGTTTTCTGTCATGGAGATCACATCCTGCCTTCTGTTGCTGCTCAAGGAAGAGCAGAGAAAATGTCATAGTGTGAAGGAGAACTTGAAGGCTGTATGTAGAGACATTTCTTACAGTATTGCTGCAAGAAGAGATAAGTCACTAGAATGTTATGATTTACTATATCTAATAATCATTTTAAATGGCTTAAATTGTACTAGTCTAAACTTTAGTTTAGACTAACCTAGGCTTATGCAGTCTGAAGCTTTATTAGTAGTTATCTATCCTGTTAAGACAGTGTCTGATGCTGGCTTGGAGGTATAATGTCATACCTTCTTCCTTCTCATCCTCCTCCTCCTTGTCCTCTTTCCTTTCTTCCTTCTTCTCTGCCTCATCTTCCTCCTCCTCTTCTTCTTTCCCTTGTTCCTTATCTTCCCCTCTTTTTCTCCCTCCTTTCATTATCTCTCTCCTTTGATAATCTGACCTTATTCTCCTCTATGAATAATGTAAAAATATCTAAATCACCACATGTAAGCTTTGTTTAAAAAAAGGAAATGTGGTTAACATTCTGATGATTTTTTTGTTTTAAAGTAACTTCAAAAGATGGCAAAACATCCATTTTAATAGGAAATATTAGGAAGGGAAAATATGGAACACAATGATAATGAATTCTTACGGTGATCACAGCAGTGAGGGTGAAACAAGTGTGTTCGAAGACTGTTCTAATTACAGGTTTTCCTCTGATTTTAGTATGAAGTTCTTAATTTATTCTTCGAGCTACACTGAACTGCATTTCCTGAAATCTGTACTTCCAGTCAGGGCAGCATTCAGTGATATTGAAATGCTCTAATAATAGTCTTTACATCAAAACTTCAGTGCTTCAGAGCACTAAATTATTATTAACTATTTCAAATAACCAACTCTGCTTAGAGAGCATTCTGAAGAGATACCTTTTTTCCTCAGGAAAGATTATGTTAATGCTGGTGTCATTGCTTTGTTGAGTAATGTTTATCATTTTCCTATGAAGCCATTTTCAATAGCTATTTTAGTGTTTTCATCAAATTTGTGCTATTAGCTGATAATGTATGGCACAGATGTGTTGTTTATGTTTGTAGATTGTATGTGTGACTCATCATTGTATATCTGAATTCCCTTTGTCCAGAAGCATTTTGGTGTTCACTTTTTTCTCTTTCTTTCCCCTCTCCCTTTGTTTCCTCTTGAAAGAAGGGATGTAAAAATGTTTAATAATATACCTTTTTTGAATTTAAAAAGTCAGCAGAACATTTCAGAGTCTCATGAGCAAGTTATTGAGGGCATTAGAGAGAATGATGTACAGAGCAGATTGCAAAGTGATGGGTCATCATCATGCTGGCCCTTTCAGCTTTATTGTCTGCTATGCAATATCAGTAATCTCATGTAGCACTACATTGACATGTGCCATGGCACCTTAAATCTTTGCAAGGAGAGCAAGAGGTAATCTGACTGCTGCTACAAAAGCAGTTTTTCATTAAAGTAGATGCAATAATATCAATTTATGTCAAACAGCAGTCTTGTCATTGTGCAGTTTGTTGCTTCAGACCTAGAGCTGGAAGTGATATTTCTGATTGACAGTAATCATTTCTGTTTGACTTTCTTTCAGAATGCAAGCAAAGGTGGGTAAATGAAGTATTTTTAAGTCATCAGTTCTGAGGGCACTTTAAATGCAAATTCATAAACCTGGTAATGACTAAATTCCAGCAAGAAATGAAGGTCATCCCTGAAGTTTAAAACTGTGATTTTCAAAATGGCTGCATCGTTGGCAATTTTGGTAACTACTATAGAATCATAGAATGGTTTTTATTGGAAGGGACCTTAAAGATCATGTTGTTCCAAACCACCTGCCATGGGCACCTTCCACTAGACAAGGTTGCTCAGAGCCACATCCAACCTGGCCTTGGACACTTCCAGGAAAAAAGCATCCACAACTTCTCTGGGCAACCTGTTCCAGTGCCTTTTCAACCCCACAGCAAAGAATTTCATCCTAATATCTAATTTAAACCTGCCTTTTTTCAGTTTAAAGCCATTCCCCCTTGTACTGTCATTACCCGCCCTTGTCAAATGTCCTCTGGCTTTCCTGTAGGCCACCTTTAGGTACTGGGAGGCCACAGTAAGGTCAGTCCAGAGCCTTTTCTTCTCCTAGGTGCAAACCCCAGCTCCCTCAGCCTGTTTTCACAGAACAGATGTTCTGTTCCAGCCCTCTGACTCTATTCAGGGCCCTCCTTGGGACTTGCTCCAGCAGATCAAAGCCCTTCTTGTCCTGAGGACCGCAGAGCTGGACACAGCACTCTAGATGGGAAATCACAAGGGCAGAGTAGAGGAGCAGGAGCAACTCCCTTGACTTTCTGGACACACTTTTTTTTGATGTAGCCCAGGATACCATTGGCTTTCTGGACTACAAATGCACATTGCTGGCTCATGTCCAGCCTCTCATCCACCAGCACCCCCAATAAAGCACTTGGATAAAGAAGTGTCAGTGTTTTACTCCAGATGGCAGCTCAGCCCCATGTGGCTACTAGCTCATTCCTTCCTCAGCGGGGTGGGGGAGAGAATTAGGAGACAAGTTAGACAACCCATAGGTTGAAATAAAAACAATTGAATAGAGAAAACAAGAAATGGCAGATAAAGAATTCATTCTCTACTTCCCATTGGCAGACAGGTGTTCAGCCATCTCCAGGAAAGTATTTTATTATGTGAATGGGTGACTTGGGAAGACAAACACCATCACTATGAATGTGCCCTTTTCCTTTTTCTACCCCCAGCTTTTATTTTGTCTTTTCCTTTTACCAACCTTTCTGATAGGGGAACCCAGTTTAGGATAATTTACAGCACTCAGAATTACTCTAAATTATTAATCCCTCATGAAATCTTACTGATAGGGGTTGATTATATTGTAAGAGGTGACAAGAACCCAGAATGCACTGACATTCTCCCTGACAAGCCTAGAATTGGAGTAAATCATCCTGGGAAATTGCTGAGATGTTACTAGATATTTAGGACTGTCTCAGAGGCTACAGACCATTTCAAATCTACTTGCACAATGTGATAACATAGCAAGAGTTACCAGGCTACTCATTTTATGGAAAAACAAAATAGCTTTCCACATAGTCTGACTGTAGATAAACTATTCTGGTTTACCCCCTTTGGAGTTGTTTCTTTGTGTGTGTTTGGCTTGTTTGTTCCATTATCCCTGTTAGGTCCTTTTCAATATTTTAAAAACAAAAAATGCACAACAAAACTTCATATGCCTATGGCGACTCGTCTAACTAGCCAGGACCTTATTTGGGTATAAAGAAAAGTGGTCATTTTTAGGATGGGATTCAACTGACTTGTCTTAGGTTTATCCATTTTTTCATGTATTCACAGACTCAGTGTAGCTCCATTCTGTGGCAAGGAAAAGAATTAAAGCTTTGTAACAAGCTCTAAAAAATTTTGGAGATGAGACAGATGCATTTTTTGAAGCTATACCATGGTATCATCAGTCCTCTAGCCCACAGAATTAGTATTGTAAATACAAAATATCAGTCCTCATGTTACATGTCACAGAGTTTGGACTGTAAGGATGGTAAAGCTGCTGCTGTTTTTGGGGCTTACTGACAGTGCACAAATGACTGGCTACCAGAGAAAATAGTTTCTCTTTTGACTGGAGTTTTCAGTGGGAGGCCAGACACCTGACTTTATTTAGAAGGCATCTAGCTGTATTTTGAATGCAAAAATAAATATCAGCATTGTCTGCTGGGCATCTTGAGAATCTTATAATGCAACCCTCATTTGCTAAAGCAATTACAAACGTGTGTAAATGTGTGTAAACTATTGAAGTCAGTTGAATTATTCATGTCTGTCATACACTTAGCTGTTCAACAAGATTGTCAAGAAAAGGGGTCCCTTGAGCAGGAGGATGTAATTAGGTCATTAAATAGCCAGATATGGGGAAATAAAGATGACATGGTCAGTTAAGTCTGATGGTTCCTAACTTTCAAATGTTTGGTGTGCAATCTAAATATTCTTATGTATATTACATGTAGTATAGAATGCATAAAACTTAGTGAAGCTTCTTGACGAGTCTATTGTTTTGTGCAATAGAGAATGTCCTGGCTTTTAGGCTGCTTCCATGAGAATCTCAAGGTATTGTTCTCCCTCTGCTTTTAGGTGCATACAGCTATATTAATTTCCTTAGGCAATCATAAATCTATCAGGCACACACAAGCGTAATTCTGGCTGAATTTTTCCAGCTCTTCTCGTGGTTTTCTTTATTTTAACTTTAAGATCTGTGAAATTTTAAAATGTTTATTTCATTTCTACATTTAAGTGCCACCCTTGGTACCTCTGGTTTCCATTAGCACTTGACATTTCTTATCCCTCAGATTTAACTAAGTGTTTATTAGATCACTAAATAACCTTATAATCCTTATAAAAGTCTGTGCATGTTTTATACCTGTGAATTTTAAAGCTTGTGCTATTTCTAAACATGGAGAAATGTTTTCACAAGGTACTAAAATACCTACCTTACCACTGGATTTCATCTAAAAGCGTGGATTAAAAAAAATAGACAGAATTATATTTGTGTACAAATAAGGATAATGAAAGTTCTTGACCCATATCTCACAGGCTGACAGAGTTCCACATGCCTATATCAAGCAGCTAATAACTTAATTTCAGAACCTTAAGGTTCCAATGAAAATCATTATTGGGTACTTCATAATCTGCTGACATTACATAATGACAAAGATAATGCACACAGATTTATGTGTGGTAGTAAGAAGTTCAGTTAAATTCCTGCCATAGAAATAAATGTGTTAAAATATTATCAACTACTAATATTTTCACTAATCCTTATATGTTTAAACTCCTCTAAGGAAATTATTGTTAGAATTACTGACTTCTTAATACAAAGAGCATATATTTAAAATAAATATTTTTAAAAAGTAAGTACACAACACATTAGTTTATGCCAGTAGCACTATGCAGGAACTTTGAATTATCAGATTAAAGTGCAAATGGTCGTGTAGATTAATTTTACTATATAAATTTTAAATAATTCCTTGTAATTTATTGCTAAATTAAATATAACTGCATATTTTCAGTGCTTAGAAAAATATTAGTTGCTCTTCAGTGCTGCTTTTTTATGTTCATAGGACTTGTATAGGTCATAGGGATTGCATAGATGCAGCCCAGCTGCCTCACACTCAAAAACAGCTGTGACCCTCCTGCTGTTTCTTCTTTCTGTGGCTCTGCAGCTGTTAAATTCTTTCCACTTAACTCAGATATCCATGGCACCCATTTTCTCCTTATCCGTATCTTGATATTCTTTACAACCATTTAATCTTCAGCAGAAGCACCTGGAATGACTCTTCCTAAAGCTAGATTTCCTGGTCAGGCTGAATAGTAGTAGGTGGCTAATACTGGTGATGTCTGAGAGCAGACACAAAATCCTACACAACCATGCACCTAAAATCCTTTTATTCATCTTAATCACTGTATCTTACTTTGCTTTTTTGTTTAAACCGATGTGGCATTAATTTAACATCATCTCTTTTAGCAGAATTACTCCAGCTGTACTCCACTCTAAACGAGAGCAGAATCTGCTCTGTTCTTGGCACAGTATGCAAGGGGGATGACCTTAGCCTATCTTGAAAAATGTTGCTTTTGCACAGTTGTCTGACTATTATATAATCCAGAGCCAGGAGAATCCCTGTTACCCAGTCTGATAGTACCCACAGGGTTCAGGGGCACAAGGGAAGCTCCCACAGAAGAGAGTAGCAGTAGAGATGATCTCACAGAGAAGCTATTTTGTTGTATGGCTTTAAAAGGTCCAAAAATCCTTCCCCGTAATCCCAATAACGTTGTCTAAGCAACTAGTGAGTATTGTGGGAAGGGTTTTACGTGTTCCCATTCCTCTTTGGCTAAATACTGGTTGCACAGGAGAAAAAAAAACCCAAAAGGAATGAAGAAATAAAGCATTATCTAGGTGGAACAGCAAATATAATCCTATTTCTCTTTAATATCACAATTCCCATTTGACTCTGGTTTTACTGTCTGTTTCTGCAATACACATATATCTCAGTATATTTCCCAGTGAACTGGGCAGTGCTTTCTTGGCCAACAGGGAGTCAGTGAAGTAGCAATCTCACCAGGAGACCAAGTGGGAATGCTGTACAAGCCCACCTCGGTGTTTCAATGGAAGGATTTTTGATTTCGATGCCCTGTTATCACATGGCTGTGTCTGTAGAGAAAGAAATGAGCTGCATTGGACACGAGTCCTACAACACCTCTGCATTAAACAGAATCAAATCACAAGGTTAACAAAGAAATTTAAATCTATTCTATAGTCCATATATTCTGTGTACAGGGAAGCATTTTATGGCCCCAAGTGCATGTTGGTGTTGTGTCCAAGCATGAGGTAGCAAGCTGTGGGAAAGACCTACCTATCAAGAGCTAAATGTAAACATTTGCTGAGGTAGAGTCAGGTGCATATGTCTGTAGGTGTAGTAAGAGCTGCTTGTTTGCTCAGTGCTAGCATATTTCTGTGGTAATGTGTTATTTTTTTGCCAGTTTTTAAAGTAAATATGTTTTACATTGTTTTGTCAAGATGGAATGGGAATGTTAGCTTTAAGTAAGATGTTGCAAAAGTATTGTAATGCAAATCTTTAGCAGATGTTGTGAATTCGTATTTTTTATTTGCATAGTTGTAGTTGAATCCACTAATCCCAAGAGCTGATCTGTAATTTATATTCTACTCACTATTCTGCTGCCACATTGTCTGAGACGAGGAAGCCTCTGCTTAATTACAGGAAGTATATGAATAAATATTCCAGGATTAAGACACACATATCTTCATTACTTCTCTTCAGAAACTAATATTCAGATGTCTAGAAAAGATTAAGGGTCACAAATCCTAATGCAAAAAACCCCATAAAACTCAGGAAAAAATAATTCTTCCAATTCATTTCTTTATCATCTGTCACAAGGAACTATCTTTATCTGAGAAATTTGTCTTACTTTTATTCCGTCTAAATTAAAACATCCAAAATGGCTACTTCTGCAAAGGTATTTTGATCCAGTGGATTTCCTGGGCATGACCCTCCCTCAAAAGTCTGTACTGAGCTCTACATTGGCCCAGTGGCAGACTCACATTTGAGTCACTGTGAAATTTTGTTCTGGGGGTTTTCTGAGTATTTTTCCAGTTTTATTTCTTAGTCCTAAATTTTGCTCTTTTATTTCAGTTACATGCCATTTATTGTCACTCTAAGTGTATTTTCCTTTCTCCACAGACGCATTAAAGCATGCTATATATTCCCCTATGGCCCCTTATATAGAAAGGGAATTTTTGATTGTTGAAGTAAATAATCAGTATATTTTACTAAAAAAAAACCCAGCAGCATATATAAAAACATGTTAAAGCTAATAACTGGTCAGGTTGCTGTAAGATCATTTTTAGCATTATCACTTTGCAGATTTCTTCCTGGCAGGAAATGTTTGTGTGCCAGATTAACCCAGAGAGAATAAAACTGCTTGCAGTATTTCCAAAATTTCTGTAATGTATTTTTTCTCTCATAATTCTTCTGGCTCTTTCAGATCTAGTCATTTAAGACTGTGTTGCTTGATATCAATTAAGATATTAAAAAAAAACCCCAATTCTTGTATGATAGGCAGGTAATTTGAAGTTTTGGTTCATTGCCACATGTACTTACTGTTTCAGGTACACTGCACTTCATGCTCACATTTTCAACATTCTGAGTTATTTCTGTAAGTCTGTATGAAGCAGTCATGGTGCAAAAGTCTTCATAAAAATTTGAACCTTATAGTCTTCTTATACTGTATTTTTGTACTCCTATAAAAGAAGCCCCAAATGCAGTCTGTCTGATGTAATCTGTCATTTGTAAAAGCATCTTTTTCTTCTCCACATCCAAAGATTTATTCTCTCAAAAATTTTGAATACCTGCTTATTTGTTAATATTTATACTCTATAATGAGATATTTATGTCACATATATTGTAAAGAGATGGACAGAATCACTTTTGTTTTCTTGGAAAATACAATATTCTATTTCCTCTTTCCTAATTATCTGGAATTCCCCATGTTTCTCATATTTCAAATATAATTAGGTTATTCCTTCAAGAAAAAAAAAAGTACAGAGGTAAGTGGAATGGATGAATAAGTATCCTTTATATAAAGGTAACATTAATCAAAATTCCATCCTATTCTTTGCTGATGACTTCTTTTATAAGTTTTTTACTGAAAATTTTTTCAGGCTCTTTTTTTTTTTTTTAACTTAAAAAAATATATATTAGATATCTCTCTTCAGTAGATGACTCTCTAGATGTTTCAGGTCTCAATTTAGATAGACTTTTCAAATACAAACCTTACCTAATCCACTCTTCCCATCCTCCCCAAATCCAAACGAACAAAACAAAAAGTCCTGAGTTGTAAGTACACAGTGAAAAGTTTGGCAAACGGTGTCCATTTCTTTCACATACTTCAGATATCAACAATTACTGATTGTCAGTGAAAGAGAAAAGCAAGTATAGAAAGGGGAAAAAGAATTACCAAGACAGCACAACCTGAACTTTTATGATGGCAATTTTTGCATTTCTCCTAGCAGAAATATGTGACACAATTTAATTTTGATTGCTGCTTTTTATTCACTACCTTTTGAATAGATCTTGCTAAATCATACCAGTTTATCTTGGCAAACAGAGTACCTTGTAGCAAGGAAAAGAAAGAGAAAATAAAACTACAACATAATGAATTGCACTGGCAGGAATTTCACTCATTTTTCCTTTCATAAGTTGTGTTTGGGTATTTTAAACTTAAAACTACATAACTTAGCACTCTTTTAAAGCAGTTACCTGCCAGCCATGTTACCTGCCATGATTTTTATTTTTTAAGCAACAAGGCAAAGACATGGAAAGAAGGAGTTGCCTTCAGGTAAGATTTGACTTGTGGTGTTAGAAGCTATCCTCTTACTGAGGACATCTGATTGTAGCCATTAGCTACCTCCTACTATTATTTTTGGTGTTTCTTAATTAGGCAAGAGAGAGACCTGAGAGAAGGAATAGCAAAACCAACCAAACAAAAGTAGCTCTGTGGCTTCAGTACAAAGACATCTTTTATTAAGCTATTGATTTGGAACTGCTTGTTTTTGTGCCCTCTGTACTTGCTGTGTTTCCTCCTTTAGTGTCTTCTATCACGTTGTGCTATTGAAATTGAGTGAGCTGTGTTTATTCCAATACTTAAAGATTTGCTGTGCATACAGAACTGGGAGTACAGCCCTACAGCCCATTTGTGCACACTCCATGTAAATCAAATAGTGTGCTGAGCCTTAGAATATTGCTGTGGGTTACTGTGCCATAACCTGCACTGCAGAATATTTTGTCTTGGGGAAAAACAGCCTGCTGGATCTTGTCAGCTGTGCACTTAGGGAAGTGAGGGAGAAAATGATTAGATAACATCCTTATCTGTGAAGACCCAAGAGAACTGAGTTTTCCATATTCACAAGCTATTGGCAGCAGTATCTACTCCAAACAAACAAAAAATCTCCCTGATAGAGCACATCATTCAGAAGCACAGGAAGAGAGGTCAGAGCACATGTCTGCAACACCAGAGCATCCTGGCCAGTCTGTACATGCTCACAGTGTGAGCCTGTCTAGCCAGAATATCTTTCTCCTGTTTATGCTTGTGAAAATGACAAGTTAGGACAAGGAGGGTGCTGAGGGAAAAAGCTGGGGAAAATGGAAGCTTCTCTCACACTGCTGTCATGTGGATGGGCACTGGAGAAACCCCTTCACCCTGATAGCAGTGTTCACTTTCTCATGTTGTAACTAGAACAGGTTTTGCATTTACTTCCTAATCAACACTACATTAGTCTTTACATTGCAGTGGAATGGTGTTAATTCAAATTAAACCTTTAGATCTCCCTGTTTTATTTTGGATCCCTTAGTGAATGAGTTGCTCTGGCTAGCCATGAAATACTGTGGTTTTTTAGCTTCCTGGCTATGAAGGAGATTCACTGTGTCTAATATTAGATGTCTAGGCTGGAGACAAGAGCATCATTATACTCAGTGGAAAGACATGATGGTCTTACAGTGCACAGTTCTTCTGACCTATTGTAAACATCAGTATTACAGTAAGGAATATAACACCAGAATACTCTATTCTACTGAACCTTAAGAAAGTCTAGATGAGTAAATTGTCAATCTAAGTTTAGCTGAAATTTCACAGGATTAAAGACCATTTTTTAGCAAGGTAGAAATGAGTATGCTTTCTAGATTCCTCAGGATCCTCTCTGAAGTTTTACAAACACACTCTGCATTATCTACTGGGGGCAAAATGTGTGACCTGTCAGGTAGGAAGAAGCCTGGTACCTAACTGGGTTTGTTCCTTCACGTCAGAGTGAACTAAGACTGGGAGTGGTAGGGGAAAAATTCTCTGAAAGGGAAAGTTCCAAAGACTCTCCATTTCCCCAGCAGCAAGCCCCATTGTTGCAAGTAATTCAAGTTTATCTAGACAAGCCTGCACCATAATTTCAGTATTCTTATTACTAATTTCTGTGATAGAATAAATTCTGAAAAATAATAAGTTATTTTGTTATTCCTGAGAATGATTAAATTTACGATGATATTAAATTATTGTGTCTGTATGGAATCACAAGGTCAAACCACAAAAAAGTATGATACCCAAAAGAAGGGTCATTTTGCATTTTGATAATAATGTCACACTTATAAGTTTTTATTTCTTTCTTTATATCTGAGTTCATTGTCAATTTAAAGAAAAAAAGTTTAATATTTTCACTCATTTAAAACTAAGTACAGAAGAAATCAATTAAGCTTATGGTTAGACCACCACTTCTGTCCAGGAGAAATGTGGGCTGCCACCAGCAGATGTAGTCAGCTTATTCCCATTAAATCAGGAAGTTCCATTAATTCCCTGGCATTGACATGGGTATATGCCCACCTGGAGTAGGAGTCAAATCGGGGAACCATTGTGGCTGAAAAATAGCTGCAAACTGTGTGTTGTTCTTATCCTTATACAAGATGAAAATAGCTGATAGCAGATAATAACAGGAAACCTAAGGGCACTTTTTCATTCTGGGTGCTTAGTAGATTTGAGGCAGAGTGATAAGACAAATAAGGAAGCTTTCTTAGACCCTCTCTTAGTTACTCTGCAGGATGAGTTGCTCCATCAGACAAACGGGCTTTAAGGTGAGCTTCCTCTCAGTCACTCAGAATGAAAGCATCCAGTCTGGACTTCTCTGAGTCCACCTGTGGCCAGTAGAGAAAGGCACCTCCAGAGGGCAATGTCTTCTCATTTTATCCCAAGAATCTAGAATGCATAGAGCAAGTCACTTAGTGGAAATACCTGTCTTCACAGACTCTAGGAAGAACAAGGTGACTAACTCAGGCTTGGAGCACGGCTTTTCAGCATCTAACATAGGCAAAATTAGATCATCTTCCACATGTCCTGCTGTGTTCACAGCAGAAGTTTATGACAGAGTTAAATTTCCACAATTACCTCTTTCTCTACTACCACAACCATTAGCCCATCCTCTTTTCCTAAGGTAGGAAAGATAGAAGGGAATTGTGAACTCTGATTAGACTTCCACGATAATGTGGTGGAATTTCAGAGACTTTAAAAGCCGGAGGAAAACAGTGGATTTTTTTTGTCTGGCCTCCTGTATAATACAGATTGTAAGGAATGTTTGGCTATCCTTGGATACTATCATTTGAATGTCTTTAAAGAAAACTTGAGTCAAACTTAGATTTTCAACCTTTTAAATTTTAATTTGGCATTGTTTCAAGAGAGAAGTATGTTTCTTTGGGTTTCTGCTATGAGGGAGTTTCAGGCTGACCACTTTTGCAGTTACTTCTTCATACATTGTGAGTCAATGCTTAATCATCTTTGTTTCAGTCAGCAGTTGCTAAGCTTCCCAGCAGTTGTCTCTAACACCTCTGATTACCCATTATTTCTAAGAAAACCCTTTTGATACAGGTATGGAAACAAGGCGACCCCAGCCTAGCAGAAGTCCATAAAACAAATGTCTTTGCGACCATACAGAGAGTGCAATATTGGGAAAGTGCTTTCCCCAGTTTTCTAATGCTAATCTGCAGTGTGAGACTAAATAAAAGGTGAAGTTTTGGACCCTTCTTACCAGCATTCCTCCAAACGATTCCTGGGCACAGTCTGGGAGCCAGGACAGGCTAGTGACCAGTTAAAGAAGGCAGCTTAGATGCAGCTACACTCTGTTGGAAGGGGACAGACTTTAACAGAACATAGCAGATTACATAATATTAAATGCATAAATAAATCACCAGGCTAGGGTTTTGCCAGATGGTTCCTGTGCCAGAGAAACAGTCCCTCTCACTTTTCATTTACTAGTATAGACTTAGCCATGGAGTTCTCAGCAGGACTGCTGCCAGACAAGAGAATATTTCCAGACTGCAGGAGCTGAGATACCCAAGTGTCTGTGCAGCTACATGAGACTAGAAGTCTAGGTGAAATTTGGTCCTAGAGCAGTTTACCTGCAGGTGTTGCTCTAGAGTTGCCACAGCTTCTGGGACAATTGAGGTCCCCAGAGTCATTTGGGGTGTGTATGAGGGGCCCCAAGACTTCACAGTTTTAGTTTGCAGCAGAGCTATAGGTGAATTCAGCTGTTAAATAAATAAATAAATAAATAAATAAATAAATAAAATGTCAGGAAATGCAATTAGCACACAACCTTCACAACTTGAAGCACACAACAATTAGCACACAACTTCACAATTTCACTGTGAGTTTAATCAAAAGTGACATGTTTGCAAAGTATATCCTTTCCAAAGCCTGGCTTTTTGTAATGAAAAGGTGTTCTGACTCATTACATGTAGTCAGATCTAGACAGAGGAATACTTCCAAGAAAGTATAGTAATAATATGTAGCATTAAGATGTATAAAATTCATCCATTTCCTTAATAATACATTATAGTGAATTTAATAAGTCCACAGTTAAAATTTGAATTTCATACTTTATTGGAATTTGTATTACTTAAGTTTCCTTCCTTGATACTTTTATCTGGTACACCATAGAGCCCTTTTATATCCAGAATTTTCTGTCTTTGAAGGTGGTCAATTCTATAATCAAGTCTCCTCTTAAATTTCTCTCCAGTAGTGTCAACTGATCAAGTTCCTGGAAATCTCTTTGCTACATGACATTTTGTTCAGAGTGAAAATTTATTTCAGACAGATGAAAATAATTTCTGTCAATGTTGCTTTCTTATGAATTACTCCTTAGGAGGCTTAAGTTGTATGACACACACTGAAAACATATTTTCTTCCCTTCAATGACCCAATTCAGTCCCAATGATCTTGACTGGGGAGGCTTTTCATTCCTTTGGCAATGATTTTCAGTGAGGCATCCAAAGAACTGACAGGAAGCAAATTTCGGTTTTAGGCATCACTTGTTATTAACCAAGGTCATGTCTAATAATATACAAGACTTAGAGTGATTCACCCTCTTGTTTTCTTCACCCTGATCAGAATCCCAAGCTTCCAGCTCGGATATCAAAGATTTGAGAGTCAAAGGAAAACTGTCAATTTCTACAAAGATGTCAACCAGGCCAACATTAGAGTAACTCTACTTCTGCTGATTTTTCTAGGTATAAAGATCTGGCTGATACAGCAGCAGGAGAGAAGAAGAAATTGTCTGCCAAGGAGAGATGTCGTCTTGTTCTTCAGCAGTGTAAATTACAAGGCTGGCAGGTTTGTGATCTACAAAGAAATTAAAATATCATTCTTTAAACAAGCAGGCTGAGTCATTTCCATTGGTGGCAAGCCACCAGATCCTTTGCAGCAGTGTATTCTTTTGACATTTAATATATGCTTGGCTGTATTATCAAACTGATTTTCAAAGTTTTATTAGTAGCTGTGATCATTGTGTCAAAAAATCAGTGTATTTTTGTGGGAAGGAAAAGATTTCAATTAACCATGCACACTATATAATTTTTTATCCAGATTTTTGAAGGTATTTGGCATGTACATTTTAGCATGGTTGGTGCCATGAATGGTTCCTGAATAACCCTACATGTTTTATTTCTTTAAAATCCTATGCAAAATGCTCTATTGTCATAATAGGCCAGACTCAAAGCAACTAATTAGGATTTCTCAGGTAGTCAGTGCATTTGTTGGTGCCAGCATGCTGATCCACAGATACACCAGAGAACCTGAGGTTACTGAACATCAAGTATAGTTTTTGTTTTGGTTTTTTTTTAAGTTCCAGACTGTAAACTGGAAACTATCAACTCCCTATCTTGTCTCCTTATACTATCTATATCCTAGTTAATTCTCACCAGCATGAAGATTGCAAAGTGGATGTCTCAATTTATCCAGAGTACTCCATTATCTCCTTTGGCTAGCTTTGTAATTAAATAGGAGTAGTCTTCTTCGGTTTAAAGAATGGGGTCTTGTAATTAATGTATGATCTCTGGGTATGAAAATTCAGAGAAAAATTTCTGCAACTGTTTATAAATTTTCTTCAAGCTGTTTATAAAGGACAAGGACTAAGTCAGAATGTGTGCCCAGATTCCTTAGCAATAACAGGAACAAAGGTAGGCCCCCACTAGGCTGGGAGCAAACAGGCACGATCACCTGCACTCAGACACATAAAATTTTTATTTCATCAAATACTGTTTAAGGCCACATTTTAGTTACCATGGGAAGTAGAGGGCACATACACCCCCTCTCCCTCAACAGCAAAAACCAAAAGATAAAGATAACAATATTAAACTGGACTTGCTTTTCCTACTCAGGTTTCATAAATTTGCTCTGATCTACATTCTGCATCACTGTCACAAGGTTCCCTATAAAAAAACAATCATTAACATCTAGAAACTGTACCTTAACTTACAAGTACCTAGAGATGAGAGTGCCTCTCACCTTTAGAACTTATGTGTGGATACAAGCTTTATATTGGACAAAAGCTGTGCAACAGTAACTGCATAGTGTGCTCCAGTCACAAAACACAGAGCAGGATGCCTATCAAGTCTATTTCCCCTGGAGCCAAGAACCACTGTTAGAGCACCAAAAAAAAAGCAGCTGGTCAACAGTGAAAGCCTAGAACTCAAGACCAGTGATTCTGTAGTGACAGGCATTTGAAAACAAGCCTTGAACTTTGGAAGACAAAAATGTTAAAGGGAAATCACAAAAGAGAATTCTTCCACCATGCAGAGGACTGAAGCTTGTGATCTCAAACAGATTTTAGAAGTTCTGACTCCAGAATCTCATTAACTCCAGGAGAAGTCAGGTGTGCAAAGCTACAGAAGTGCATAATGCATTATCCCTCAGACCAGAAAGGAACAAACCTCTTCAGAGACACTGATAAGTTAAATAGAATGGGAGAGTTTGGGGGTGAAAGTTGTACCATTGTCACTCAGTGACTAAAAAGCACATGGCCACAGACTAAGCTGAAAGGAACAAGGTTTGAAAAAATAAGTGGCCTTCTCTGTACACCTTCTTCAAGCCACAGAGAGGTATAAAAAAAAAAAAAAACCAAAAAACAAAGAGAAAGATGAAAAGCATAAAAGAAAATTTAAGAGGAAAATTCTCTCTAAGTCCAATTTCTTAAATGCCCAGTGAGTATCAGCTTGGTAACAAACTATTTTGTATAGGTGGTACAAAACCACATACCCAGCTATCAGCAGTAGTGACTAATGTCTATGTCACATAATCTCTCTCTCAATTATCTTTTTGATTCATTTGACTAATCATGAAAGTTGAACTTTAAATAACAATCTAAATTAAGAAGCTTACACAATCTGCATTTGTCATGGGTGCTCTCCTCTATGCTTTTACAGCAGAGGATTCTGAAAAAAGGAAGAAAACATTTAAAAGGTAGAAAGAGGAAGGAGAAAAGGAAAGGAGAGGAAAGGAGAGGAGAGGAGAGGAGAGGAGANAAAGGAAAGGAAAGGAAAGGAAAGGAAAGGAAAGGAAAGGAAAGGAAAGGAAAGGAAAGGAAAGGAAAGGAGGAATTAGGCAGTAAGGGTGATGTCAGCTAGCAAAGTCAGAAGAAAGAAGTCATCTGTAGTGGATTACTAAAAATCGTCCAAGAAGCAGGGGGTTACACATATAACCAGTTTATACAGCTACTGTTGCCAGCACTAACTACTTCAAATGAGTCACTGCTGGAACTGAAAACCTATTTGTTGCAGGAGTTCATGAATAAATAAAAAATTGTCTTCCCCTACACTGTTACATGCACTTCCCTGAAGAGCTGCTGCAAATTCAGGTAGAAAAATGACTCAAAAGGTAGCTAAAATAGCCTTATCAAAGAAAATGATGTTTAGGAGAAAGCAACACAGATCTGAAATCAGCCTTCTGCTTATATGCCATCATCAGAATATGAAGTTGCCAATAAGCTCCACAGCAGAGGGGGAAAAGAAGGATCTGGAGTTTTTAGCTGAGTGAATCTGGATGATACTTTATTCAACTTCCTTCTGATAATGTACCTCACCATCCCATTTTGAGAAAGGTGATATTAATGTGGGGGAGGGGAAAGTGTTCTGAAGTAAAATCCCTGAAAAATAGTAAAGAAAATGGTATCTTTGTATTTATTTCCTGCTTGACAGTTTATCTTTTCCTTCTCACAAAAGCTGTGTTTGAAAAGTGTTTTATTAACCTACAAAACAACAAAGCCCAGACCCTACTCACAGAACATGTTATTTCTTCTCCTGTAAATACTGCAGTCTGTTTTCAAATAGACAAAAAGTGCAGAAGATCCAATACCAGAATCCAATTTTGGTTTATTTTCCAGTGTTTAGCAGAGCATAAGAGCAAACACAATAGTATGGATGAATGTATGAATGTATGAATGTATGAATGTATGAATGTATGAATGTATGAATGTATGAATGTATGAATGTATGAAGCTAGCCAGTGTCTTGTGCTTGATTCATCACCTTATGTGTTCAAAGCAAGTATTTATTATCACTGAATAATTAGGGTTGGAAAAGATCTCCAAGATCACAGTGTCCAACTTTTGACTGAATGCCACCACATCAACTAGATCATAGCACTCAGTGCCACACGGAGTTGTTTCTTGAACACTTCCAGGGATGGTGACTATACCATCTCCTTGGGCAGCCTATTCAAATACTTCATTACAGTGAAAAAATTCTTCCTAATGTCCAAAATCAACCTCCTCTGGCACAGCTTGAGGCCATTTCCACTTGTCCTGTCACAAGGAGAGAGGCAGACCATCACCTTGCTACAACCTCCTTTCATTGTAGCTGTAGAGTGATAAGGTCACCCCTGAGCCTCTTTTTTTCCAGGCTGAGCAACCCCAGCTCCCTCAGCTGCTCCTCACAGGAGCACTCCAGCCCCCTCACCCCCTCAGCTCCATTGCCCTTCTCTGGACATGCTCCAGAAACTCAATTTCTCTGTTGGAGTAAGGGGCCCAGAACTGGACACAGAATTCAAGGTGTGGCTTCCCCAGTGCTGGATACAGGGGGACAATCACTTCACTCGTCCTGCTGGCCACACTCTTCCTGATACAGGCCAGGATGCCATTGGCCCTCTTGGCCATCTGGCACACTGCTGGCTCATGTTCAGCCAGCTAGCAACCAGCACCCCCCACTCTCCTTTTCTGCTGGGCCACTTTCCAGCCATTCTGCCCCAAGCCTGAAGGGCTACCTGGGGTTGTTGTGGGCAAAGTGTGGCCTGACACTTGGCTGTATTGAATATCATACCATTGGTCTTGGCCCATATATCCAGCCTGTGCAGATCCCTCTGCAAAGCCTTCCTGCCTTCTAGCAGATCAACATTCCAACCCACCTTGGTGTTGTCTGCAAAGTTACTGAGGGCAGCTCAGTCCAAACCATTGATAAAAACATTAAACAGGACTGGCCCCAGTACTGAGCCTTAGGGAACCCCACTAGTGACTGGCTGGCAAATGGATGTGGAACCAGCCATATTCACTAACTCTCTCTGGACACAGCTGTCCAGCCAGTTTTTCATCCAGCAAACAATGCACCTGTCCAAGCCATGAGCTGCCAGCTTCTCCAGGAGAATGTTATGGGAGACAGTATCAAAGGTTTTGCTGAAGTCCAGGTAGGCAAGCAGCCTTTCCCTCGTCCACTAGACAGATCACCTGCACATAAAAGGAGATCAAGGTGGCCAGGCAGGACCTGCCTTTTCTAAATCCCTACTGGCTGTGCCTGATCCCCTGATTGTCCTGTATGTGTTACATGGTGGCACTCAAGATGATCAGTTCCATAATGTTCCCTGGCACTGAGGTCAGGCTGTCAGTCCTGTAGTTTCCCAAATCCTCCTTCAGGCCCTTGCTGTAGTTGGGTATCACACTGGCCAAGCTCCTGTCATCTGGAACCTCCCTGGTTAGCCAGGACTGACAATAAATGATGGAAAAAAGCTCAGACAAATCTTCCACCAGCTCCTGCAGTACCCCCAGATGGATCCCATCCAGTGCCCTGTGAGTGTCTGAGTGGGACAGTAGGTCACTAACTACTTCCTCTTGGTTTACAAGGAATCTATTCTGTTCTCTGGCCCTGTGTGCCAGCTCAGGGGGCTGGTTGCCTTGAAAACAACTAGTCTTTCTGTTGAAGACTGAGACGAAGGAGGCAGTAAATACCTCTGCCGTTTCCTCTTTGCTTCCAGTAAAGGATGGAGATTTTCCTTGGGCCTGTTTTTTATTGTTAATGTATTTATAGAAATAATTTTTATTATCTTTCCCAGTGTGGCCAGGTTGAGTTTTAGCTGAGCTTTTGCATCTCCAAACCTTTTTTTTCAACATGACCTTGTGACATCCTTATACTCTTCCTAAGTTGCCTGCCCCTTCTTCAAAGGTCGTAAACTCTCTTTTTTCCCCCTGAGTTCCAGCGAAAGCTCCCTATTCAGTCAGGCTGGTCTTCTTCCCAGCCAGCTTGTCTTTTGTCAGGTAGAGACATAAGTGTTGATGTCTTTATGAAATGTTGCTGTTCCTTGAGTAAGCTGAGCTGAAGATACCTAAACTAGGACAATAAAATAGTTGTTTCATTGAAGCTGACATACCATGCAGTTCCAGTCATGCACTTAACTCAAGAACTGGAATTATGAAAGTGCAGAGCTACTAATGAAAGCCAATTTTTGCATCTTGACTCCATGTGCAGTCTTGATAAGGTATTCTTTCAGCTTAAATATGTACTTGATCACTACAGGCTTAGCTACTTGCTGTGACTTTTAGCACATCTGATATAAGAGAAAATCAGATTTCTAAATCAAAACAAATCATTCCTACTCTAGGCAGAGTGAAAGTAATAGATTTGCTTAACCCTTGGAGAAGTCAGTGATGTGATATTTAGTAACTTTAGAGTTAAATTGAGCAGAAATACTGGCTGGTCCATGTAAAGCAGAAGAATCTCCTGTCCCCAAGAATATGTGAAGGTCCTTATTTTAGGAAATCTGCATTTTCAGTGCTGTGTTCATTTATTGTCACACAGAGATGCATTAGCTAAGCAAAACCTACCGTCCCAACGGCATGACTTAATTTGCAAACATTATCATACTTTGGGAGAACTATGGGCACAAACAGTCCTTGGCTCTTTTTACTGACATAAGGAAACTTTCATTTGTTTGGATTATCATTCCTCACACTGTTAAGCTTGCAAATATAAATTCAATAAAAAAGAGTTAGCTCATAGCTTATTGAGCTTTCTCATCAAAACTTGGAGCTCTACATTTTGTTTAGCTAAGGTCAGTAGTCTGCAATTAACCCTTCCGAGTTACTTCAGATGGAGCTTGCTGAAATGCAAACAACTTACTCTATACCAGAAAAAAACAAAACATCAATTTAATTTGCTTTTACTATAAAGTGCATCTGTTAAATACAAGCACTGCAAGGGTCAGACTTCACTGAAAGTGAGTATTTTGGCCTTTGACTGCTAGAAATGCTTGTATGATTAAAAGACAGCAATCCTCAAAAACTTCTAATAAAATCTTTTTCTTAATTTATCTTTCCAATTTTTAGCCAGCTTCCTCTAACCCACAATGGTTCCTTCTTATCAGTAACTTTGAATTCTGAACACAAGAGATCACTCCTTTTTCAAAGAATAAGAAAGGTCTTAAGTTTCAAATGGGGTGATCCAAAGACTCATCAGGTATGAAATAAGCAGTACAGGAGAGTCAGTTGGAATATTTTAATGAAGCTCCAAGTGAGGCAGTTGCTTGTGTTGGTGCCAGTTCACACTTTTACAACTACAAAGAGTGCTGGAGCTGTTTCAGGAGCCAACAGTGTTTGTGGAGAAATGATCCTTGCCAGTATGAAGCTGTATTATCAAACTTGCACTCGGGAGTGTTAAAACAGAGAATAGGTCCTCAATAAAGAGAAATCCCAGAAGTCCATCTAGAGGTTTTGAATTCTTCTGACACTTCTAGAACTGCAGAGGGAAAACAAAGTCTGATCCACAGTTCTTACCAGTCAGAGAGAAAATCATATTTTATTACTGCTCTATGGGTGTTTCATTTATTGGATTTGATAGAGCTGTCTTTTAAGTATTTTTTTTAAATTTCAATTTATTAGTATATAATATTAGGATCCTATGGTCCTTTTTGGGAAAAAAGTATGATTAAATAGCAGAATATAGAATGTAAGTGGCATATGATGAAATCAGAGAAATGAGCAGAAGTAAATGCAATCCTACAGATGTAAATTTTATGCTTAGTTCAGAGAATCTTTTAAGTTATTTTTTAAACAGAGCTGTTTACTTTGGCTTAAAATTAAAGTGGTCATGCTTGTACATGATATGCTGAAGTACTGGAGTACTTTGCAAGCAATCTGATAAGGGATTCTTCATTTTTTTTTTTTCCCCTCAAGTAGGAAAACTTCAGTGCTCATCAATTGTATGCCAGTTCATTCATTTGTTATTTAGTAATTTTAAGTGAAGTCAATTTCCTGTTTGTTTCATATACCTTACTTTAAAAGTCCATTTACTTTTAAACAATTAAAAAAAAAAAAAAAAACCCAGGGAGGGTTTCAAACTAACAGAAATTATTGAAACACAAGCATCTATTTTTCCCTCATACTTTGAATTTTATCAGTAAAATTATATTGTCCCATTATATTTTTGTTTCATTTTGTCACTCCATTATATATTGGAAATAATTTTCTAGTTTCTAGAAACCAACAGAGATTGACTTTTGACCTCACCAGTAATACCAAAAGACTGGCCTGGGCCAGACACTGCCCACAAGCTTTCTCAGTGGCTTTGTGCCACACTAGACAAATCCATCCATCCTCTCAAACAGAGGATAGGATGGATGGTTGACTTTCATCTCAGAATGCTCACAAGCTCTCACTCTTTCAACACAAATCTCTGTTTTTAGTTCATATTTGTATATTTCTCCCTCTCTACATCCACCTTTCAGGTTTTGCTTATGATTACTAGTCTTGCTAACTCTATTTTCTCTATGATATCTTTTCCATTTAAGATCTGGATTCCATGTCCTCCTCTTTCTCTCCCATCCCACCTCTCCCACCTTTTGACACTTTTCTAGATACTTTGCTTCATATTTGGTCCCAGTCTTAATGCCTTATTTGTCTGTGATTAGTTTTGCAATCTCCTGCCTCATGGCTTCCTCTCTGTGCCATTGCTCTCCCTGTCACCTGCTGCCCGTACTCCTCAGTTCACGCCAAGAGACTGCTTCATATTGTTTCTTCTGGGTCATGGATGAGTGGTTTGGCTCAGGTTAGGGAGCATGCCTGGGGAGGAGGTGGGGAAGAGGAAATATCACCACATTTTGGTGGCATGTCTCTTTCTAGAATTTTGAAACATAGAATGATAGGTCCAGTTAGTACCGAAATCCCATGAGATAACATTGGGGTTGGGTTTCCTCTGCTGGGTGTTTCTTATGTGCATCTTATATTTCCTGATCACTCCCTTTCCTCTCTGGTGAGGCAGTTCTTCATGTTGCCTCAAAAGTGTGAAGAGCTGGGAGGCTTATACAGTTCATGGTAAAGGAATGACCATTATTCTGCCCTTTCCCAGAAACCTGAATGAATTTTTCTCTCTAAAGTCCAGCTCCTGACAAGAACTTATATAAATGCTCAATGTCACCTGCTTGAGTACCAGGCTACTCACATACTTTATATTAAGGCCATAAATAAACTAGGCTAAAATGTATCTTTATTCAGTACGTACCTCAGTGCAATGTCACTAGTTTGTGGAGATGGAGAAGGACTTTTAAAATATATGAAGCAAAGCAGAAGGAGCAAACCCTTAAAAATAAAATTTCCATCCTTAAAAATCAGTGCCCTGTAGATTTATTTGTCATTATAATATTTTTGTAGACATGAACATTGCAAGAAGACACATTTTACAATAGCATTAAGGCTTTTTTTCTAAATTTCATTAATGCTCTGTGAAAATGTGTGTCATTGTGTAAAATATCATTAGATTATAGTTCTCTGTCTTTTGTAGGTAGCTATTTTGAAAGTACTGCCAGAAACACACAGCACTCCCACAAATTGCCTTTTTTAAACTAAAGAACAGCTTTACAGATTCCCTTGACACCTATTAAGTATGAGCTAATACTGCCTCCATGCCACCTACACACCATCTCAGCATCCATTCCATAGTTTTGAATGTCTGCACTTCTACATCCTACACCTTTTCTTTAAAATTAAAAAAAAAAAGAAAAAGAAAAGAAAAGAAAGAACAGTTCCCTCCCATTCTTTCTCTTTCCTTCCAGGAAAAAAAAAAAAAAAAAAGGAGGCTGTAGCAGCTTTGGTAGTCATCAATGACAATTTTACTTAGTCTTTAAAAAATGTGTCATTTTGAAAAATAACATTTTAAACCCTAATGCTTTCCTAATTAAAATAACTATGACTGTAATTCACAGATGGTTTACTTTTACAGAAATCTGAATGACATTAAAATTTCAGACTCAGATGAGAACACTTTGTAGTCCAGAAAAAATATTGAAAAGTGAGTGTTTTAGTGGAAGAACATTTGAACCTTTTTTTCCCCCTAGGCAAGCAGGAAACATTTTGTGATTAAAGAAGAGACCAGAATGAAGACAGGTGGCTGCCTCAAAAATTGTTTTGATATGTGACATGTGAAATTCCAACATTTTTCAGCATTATTGCTTTCACTGAACACCAGAACTGTATAGAGGGCAGTGAGACTCTCTTGTTCTCTTGGTCAGCCTTAGAGGCTCTCAGATTTAGTTCAAAGTCTAAGCAACAGAGATTTCTATCTGTACTAACATAATCAAATGGATACAGTTTCTTCTATACATGCTTCTGTCTAGAGCTCTGCTCTCTGTAGACCAGGCATATGATGTAAAAATCTATAAATAGCTTTTATCTGAATGTAAAAGTGGATCTGTATTGACATTTTCTATTTCTTCATTCACTCAGAAATTGTAGCAGGCTCCTATTAATAAAGTTCATAGCATAAGTGATGCCACAATAGCTGCATTTCTATTGTTCCTAGGGTGTAGGATGAGAGAAGAGAGCAGTAAGGCTTTGCATGTCCCCTAGAATGCTTTGTGACTCTGGAATGCCAGACACTTGTAGCTTAAACAACATAAACTTCAGCAATTGTCTTGACTGTGATTTTGTGACTGCACCCTGCACAATAAATTCCAACTCATTCTTTAGTTAAGTCACACATCTTAAATACAACCCAAATGTGACCAACAAGTGTGCCAATAGTGAGACTAATTGAGAATGGAGCTGTTAATTTTGCCACGGGCATTGTTAGTAATAAGGGCTTTTTTAAGGTTTAAAAATGCAACTTTTCATCCCCTTTTCTACTGCTAGAATATCATAATATTGCTGTAGTAAGGGGAGAAGCCAGCACTCTGAGTAATAAAGGACAAAGGGAAGAAATGAGGAAAAAGTGGATGGTTTGGCATATGCCTGAGACAGGGGAAAAAAAAGACTCCAGTGTAATGTAGAGGACTTGTAGAAAGGAAAGGTGGAGTATAAAGAGAAAATGTAATCAGAGTAGAGGATATAATTTTATTAAGTATTTGTGCTCAGGCTTTGTCTGAAAGCTGCTCAGATGAAATGAAATGGTAATTATAATCACCACATGATAATTTAATTACAGCTAACCATATGAATAGTAATTCAGTTATTTTTTACAGAAGATTTCTGTATTTAAGGTGATGTAAACAAGAAGATGAAGATATTAGTAACCAGAACTAGTAATAAGGCAGGTTCAATGTATGGTTTGACAAGATGGATGGGAAATAAAGCTGTTCAGTGAGCAAAGGGTTAAGATAACCAGGCAAATAGAGAATTTTGAAAGCTTAGGAAGAAAAATAAAAAAATTTTGCTGGAAGTCATCAATCAAGAAAATAAAGGTGAGAGTATGTCCCTAAGAGTGAGTGCATTGGGTCTCAGGGAGATTGCCTCAGATTAACCACCATGCAAAGAAAGCCTGTTCCCTGCATTTCTACAATGGTGAGACAAGAAAAGCATCTTTTTTATCACCTTACTTCCACACATTTTGCTATATTTCAAAAGGAACCATTTTACTGGCAAAAGAGATACTAATGGGGAAAAAAAATTAGAAAGCATTCCAGTTCCACTGCCATTTGAGTGCATCTTATTTTAAGTAAAAGACTAATAATTACATCATCATTGTTAGCTCAAACTTCAGGATTACAGACTTTTTAAAACATTTTTATTCAAAATAGGTGCTCTCTAGAGTAGAGAGAAGGGAAGCCAAGGAACAAAAATTTTCCACAATCATTTCTGAATTTAGTTAATGGAGTTTAGATATGAAATATATGTTCTGGCTTTCTGTTGTTCAACACTACCAGGATGTACATCTGACAGTGTTTGGCTTAAAAACAATTTGAAAGGGTGTGCAAACAACCCTTCTGATACCTGTCTCCCAGATTTCAACTAAAAAACACCAGTGGAACAGGATGGTTCAGTGAGAAGAGAATTAGCTTGTAAGCTCGAAACAAACAAGAGTTGGAATGAATTTCTGCAATTTCAGCCAGACTTGTAACTAATCAGTATGCCTATGTGCCATAAAAAATTAAGAGTTAGGCAGAAGTTAGAATCTTTACTGGGTAGCACAGTTCTCTGGCACTGCTGCTTTTGTTTCTACAGAGTGAAGGAAAGTTACTTCTGCAAAATTCCTGAGGGGGAAAAAAAATGGTTTATTGTATTTTTTTCCCAGTTACTTGCAGGTTTTTGAGTTGCTAGGTTGTATGTGGGTTTTTGAGTTGCTAGGTTGTATGTGGTTTTTTAAGTCTATTAGAAAGGAATGCTTTTGAAGACAATACAGAAGAGAATTTTAAAGGACTGTTTCAGCTTGTTCAGAAGGTATGAAAAGGAAGGTGTTTTCCTTTGGTCTAACTAACTAGATTTGTCTCTAAAGGAGTAAGAGCATCTAATGATTGTTATTTCAAGAACTAGACTAATTAAACCAAGCTACTACCTAACACCAGAATCAATACTTAAGAGATTATCTTTCACAAATGAGTCCCTCTGTCTCTGACTTTGATACTGAAAGGAGACCCACAGCACAGCGTCAGTAAGCAAGCCTGGGAACCAGGATTCATAATTTTACTGGATATTAAGAATCATTGTCACTAATGACTGCATTTCTCCCATCCTCCATGTTCAGTTAAGCTCTCCCTGTTTCACAGATGACAGCTATATCACCATTTTAGGTTCCACATGGGTTTGTCCTGTCATCTTTGTCCATGCATACACCCCTTGATTCATAAGAGCTAAACCTTGTTTTCTATTAGGTTTTCTAACTCATTAGAGTAATTAGATTCAGAATGCTTCTTTTCCCAACTTGTATTTAACTTGAAGATTGTACTATTTGTTCTGGATGTTTTTGGAACAGAAGTAGAACTATCTGTCTGACAGCTTGTTGATCCTTTACAAATACATCTTTTATTCAACCAAGTGATAGCTGCATTTCTGTTCAAGAATTGGCATTGTACTGTGGCTAAATTGCAGATATTATTTCAACCCTTTGCTGTACTGTTAACATGCCATCTCCATTTACCTGTCATTGTTTTGGCCTTTTTTGTTGATGATTTCTCTTCTGTTTGTATTCTAGATAGGAGTCCGAAAAGTGTTTCTTAAGTACTGGCAAGCTGACCATCTCAACGATATGTGCCTTCAACTTCAGAAGAAAATTATAACCTGCCAAAAAGGTAACAATTACAGAACAAGTATTCCTGAGCTGTTGCTTTTTACACAGAACAGAATATTGTATAGCAAAGAGATTTTCTCCACCTTCCTCTGTTTTATACATTTCCCTACAGATATATACAGACTTTTTGAGATGATATTAGCATTGGTGATTCTTGCACTTTCCGTCTATCAAACATAGGTTTATGACAAACTACTAAACGTAATTAAAATTTAGAGGATCTTGAATATTTTCTTTTTAAAGTATGTTCAGTGATTTTTCAAGGCATTATATCACATTTAATTTCTTTTTGCAAATCAAATATTGTAACAGTGATACAAAATTGGAATATTTTCACATATATCAACACTGAAAACAAAGCTAATAACTTAGTATGCTTAGTTGTCCTTATTTTTGCCTTTTTCTTCCTGCTTTCATATTTGACTGCTAGTTTTTTAAGTTTAGGCATTTTTCACCATTTTATGCCTGCTTTTTTACTAAGGTCACTGACATTTTTTGGCACATTCTTAAGAGAAGCTATCCTCTGCCTCCTGATTTCCTCTTACTTATGCTCCATTTCCTATCAGAATCTCAAATAACTGCTGAAAATATGAATATTGCTTTGTTTGCAGAAGCTTCCTTCACAACATTCATTATTTACCTAATTGGTTTACGTCTGCAACAATTCCCATTTTCACCTATTTAAAGGAAATTAAAAAGACAAAGTTGGTTTTGTTTTTTTTTTTATCAGATACATAATACTGCAGACTTGAGAAATATAAACCTCCTTCATTTTAATTATCTGTTCCTCACTATAAGCGTGTAGTGAAAAAGAGAAATCCAAGAAAAAACCTGAAGCAAGTGAAATCCAAATAGTAACAGTTCAGGAATGAATGTGGAGAATGACGTGGAGGTAACAGACACTGCAGTTCAGCTGAGTTTATAACTTGGGCTTGATTTTTTTAATGCAAATTACCCTATTGTATTTATGCATTATGAAAACCAATAAAAGTTTATCCTCTTTCCCTTCTTATGCCGACTTATCAAAAAAAGGAAATATTTACCTTGCAGAATCCAGTTTGCAAACAGAATGCTTCAGTATAACCCTACTCCAAAATTTAAAACAACCTCAGATATGTCCATGTTTTGCAGAAATTAGAGAAGAGGTTGCCAAAGCCTGCCTGAAGAATGAATATAATAGGTCTTTTTGGCTCCTTACAAAATATTTTTCTTGGGCTTGCTTCTATCCTTCTTAATTAGGGTAACTTGAAAAGTCATTTTCACCAAAAGTGTGTGTTTGATGCTATGGCTCATCTACATGCTTTTTTATGATCTGGGAAACCTGAGAAAATCAGGAACATGGATGAGTAAGCAGTAGTTAGACATCAACCTCATGTCATTACCTCGTGAAAGAAGCTGCCTTTTGCCAAAAGGTGCAATTGTAAACTTGTAGAATTAGCATGCCAAAGAATTCTGGCAGATTTGGAATTGAATACAGTACCAGTAGATTGTTCTTATGTAATCCTAAAATTGGCATCCATATACTTTACACAGGCATAGTGATTCTTAGTGAGTAACCGTGTCAGTCCTGATGCATTTTTATCCCCTCACCCACTACATCCAGAGGACTTTGGAAGATAGATCTCTCCTGATAACATATTGAATAGCCAAACTAGTCAATAATGACAATATAAGAAAGAAATAAAGCTGTTAGAGAACATGCAAAGGAGGGCTTTGAAAATGGTGAAGGGCTTTGAGGGGAAGCTATACAAGAAGCAGCTGAAATCACTTGGCTTGTTTAGCCTGGAAAAGAGGAGACTGAGGGAAGACCTCATATCAGCCTACAACTTTCTCATGAAGGAAAGTGGAGGGGTAGACACTGATCTCTTCTCACTGATGACCTGTGACAGGACCCAAGGGATGGTCATGAAACTTTGAGGGTGTTTGGGCACTGGAAGAGGCTCCCCAGGGAAGTCGTCACAGCACCAAGCCTGACAGAGTTCAAGAAGTGTTTGGACGATGCTTTTAGGCACCTGGTGTAACTCTTGGGGTGTCCTGTGCAGGGCCAGGGGTTGGACTTTGACAATCCTTATGGGTCTCTTCCAATTCAGGATATTCTGATTCTATGACTCTAATTTCTGTGTTGGTCTTTAAATGAAGCTTCATATACCTTGATAAGGGCTTAGCTTTTAGGGGAAACAGGTCTTCCCCAAAATTACTATCAACTCTTTTTACTTTGTTCTAACTAGTAATCCCTTATAAATTTGGGGGGAAAAGCCCCAAACAAAGCAAACCGTCTAAGTCCTTTCAGGTATCCTGAAATTTATCTTACACAAGCAAAAAAAGGGGTCAAAATAAAGTGAAAGCATGTGTACAAACACTTTTGCTTAAAAATGTATCTGTGAGTTTAGAGACTTTGTCATATTTTTTTTTCACAGGTATGAGAATTACATATGCTACTTTTTGACCTGAATCACTGTGAAAATCACTGTACCTGTAGGAAGGGCAATCATGCTGAAGTTCTTCCATCACAGTTCATGTAGATGGGGAATTAACTTGAGCACATTGTGTACACAATAGTTAATGCATTTCTCTCATAACCCAGATCCATGGTCTACTGGAATTTTGATTATTCTAATCCTTATCCTTAGAGGAACTCTAAGGAAGTAGATATTTTTCTGCTCTCTGGGTGCTAACCTCAATTATTTTAATTTGCATAAGTGAAAATTATTTTAGATCTACATAAATGAGGAATAAATTCACAAGGCAATCACAGTACCCAGTACCCAACAGCAGTAGATGAAACCAAGCAGTAAAGGTCCAGAAGCTGACAATTTCATTTCACAGCAGTTTTTTAGGTAATCAAATTGTTCTGTGTTGAACCAAAACCAAAATTTTTCAAATGATCTCATAGAGAAGGAAGGGTGGAGAAATGTCTATCATTTAATGAAAAGCATGAACTACTCAGTTTATGAAAATGTGTGCAAAAGAGGGATGTCTGTCTCACAACCCTTCCTAATGAAACTTTGTTGGATGTTTGTTATTGATTTTGATGAAAGTGCATGATTCAGAGTAGCTGTACTGTCTCTAAATGTTACAACTAGCTCTACTGGATCTCATTTTATTGGACCATTTCAGCAGGCTACTCTAAGCTGCTCATTCATGCCTATTAACAATCCTGTCAGAGAGCTTATCTCAGAATTTCTTTATTTTGACCAACCTTGGTTGTGTTACCAATCTTTTTTTTTTCAAGTTAAAAGTGCACACATACACACAGACTTGTAAAAATGTTACCTTAAAATACAGATTTTTTTCCCAAAGTCACCCAAAATTTGATATTTAACTATTTTTGCTCTGCAAGATAGGTTTAAAGAGAATATTTTAGAAAAAATTGTTTTTCCTAAAAGCTCTTTCAAAATTTTTATATTTGTGACCAGTGAAATCTGATAATATTCTATGCATGTGTTCATTCTTTCTGCAACAGTGACCCTTTGATTTAGACTCAGTAACATCTTTATTATGGACACCCTCATAAAATTGTCAGCAATAACTGTACTATTAATTTCCTTTTCAAGTTAATTGGGTAAGTGCATTTATGCTTCAGGGTTTAAAGAAGTCAGATTGTATGGAATGTAACTTAAGACATTGACTGGTTGTGTTTATAAAAGTATAAACCATCAAAACTGTCTATCATAAATTATTATTAGAAAGGATTTCAAAGTATCTAAACTTGAAGATTTTCAAACCTGGTGAATTTTGGATAGAAGCAGTATTATTATTTTAACATTAGCATTTCTGATATCTTGTCTGGT
Source organism: Rhipidura dahli (assembly GCA_013399225.1). Taxonomy (NCBI): domain Eukaryota; kingdom Metazoa; phylum Chordata; class Aves; order Passeriformes; family Rhipiduridae; genus Rhipidura; species Rhipidura dahli. Next base: position 2,058,580 of record VXAC01005718.1, on the reverse strand, counting down.
TGGCATTGAGCATCTCTAAAAAAGAAATCTTATTTTTACTGTCTAAACAAGGCACTAGAAGGTGAGAGAAAATACCTTACATTACCCAATGCTTTACCTGTTTATTTTATTCAATAACATTTTATATTCATAGAAGACTAATTGTATCTTTTTCTGTTGACATTTTTCCTTTAGAACATTTCAGCTTGGCTCTTCGTCGTTTAATGTTCTGCAGTGATCCTAAATCTGAAACTTAATTGTGTTGTTCTTAATACCTAATGCATTTTAACTTTTTTGTCTTGCAATCAACATTTTCAGTATCTTCTCCCAAAGTCAAAAAAACATCTTACACAAACTATTGTCTGCTGACTTCACTTATGAAAAGCTTTCAATTGACCAGAATGAGAGTAACTATAAGAAGAAATGATGAAGTTTGACGTGGTTTTGTTACATGTAAAGTGATCTGAAAACCAACAGTATTTCAGGCAACAGATAAATAATTCTAAAACAGGTTCTTCCCTGTGAGATACACAGCAGTGGTTCTATACCTGGAAAGAAACATTATCTTGTGGAATTCCATTAGCATATTTCTTCCTTTTAAGCCAAAACGTAGGTTCAGAGACTATTGACACCACCTGTAGCAGGCACAGGGATTAAAATGGTGCCCAGTTTACCATGGCCACAGAGGTCCCTGTGCCTTATGTTTCTGATCAACTGTACTTTGGAAAATTCAGGGTATGGGGTGGTTTTGGGGTAGGATTTGTTTTAATGAACATACATACATAGGAAAAAGATACAGAAAACTATTATAGGAGATCTAAAACTATTGTTATTTATATTATAAAACCTCCCCCCAGCATAAAGCTGACAAAGAGTGTGAAGAAAAAGTCTAATAGATACATGAAGCTGATGTAATGTAGATGCAAACTTTTAACTGAAATATGCAGACATGATAGGACAGATACATTTGAGAAATTTGCATTAAATTAATCTAATTGTTTTAGATGAAAGCAAATGAGCAGTGAAAGGTCTTTAGGTCAAACAAAAACAATCTTGTGTTGGTTTTGTTTTGGATGGGGTATTAGGTACACTGAAACAATTGAAGCATTTTTTAAAGCTGACCAGAAGCAATCATTTAACACCTACTGCATTCAATACAATTAATTTATCCAGGCTTTTATTTTGAAACAAACTATCTTGTCCTGTTTGCAGTGTAAGTGTATGCTCTCACGATCTGTAGTATACATCCATGTTTCTGTTGTAATGCAATAAAAATAACGTTCGGTGAAAGTAAACATTTCGAGTTCTGATAGCTGAAATTTATGAAATTACTGTCACTAGTTTGTTTTAAGCACTAGCAGCAGAGAAAGGAATGACTTCCATTTTACCGTGTTATTTTTGTGCTATCAGATTTCCTTCCTAATTTGTACAAGATATTGACTGAACTTGGCTTGCTCATGTTTACAGCAGAACACACAGTGATATTAAGTTAATTCCCCAATTAGTTGTCTTTCACTGGTCCATATTTTCTCCTTCTGCTATGGCAGTTGTAAGAGGATTTCTAGCTCGCCAGCGCTTGCTACAGAAGATGAGCATCAAACAGCAAGAGGTCACCTCAATCAAAAGCTTCTTGCAGAATGCTGAGGATATGGGACTGAAAACATACGATGCCTTGGTTATTCAAAATGCTTCTGACATTGCTCGGGAAAACGACCGGCTCCGCAACGAGATGAACGCTGCTTACCACAGAGAAAAGGGGGAGGCCAGAAACAGGCCAGAGGAAGGCCACAAAAGGTAAGATGAGAAGCACCTGCTGCAAAGAATTAATGAATCTCTTCACTTTTTGTGAATTCCTTCTCTTCTTAGAAAACCATAGAAATGGCTGAGGGATTGCAAGAGCATTCTCAAGTATATGCTCATCCCAAATCAACGTGAGGTCTTATTTTTTCCCTGTATATCAGGTAATTAAGTCTAGAAACTACCATATCCTATTCAGGGGACACTGAGCTTAGAGGAACTTATTCAAGTCTCTGAGACCCTTATTTTTTACAGAAATACTTCTAATTCTACAATAAATAGATTATAGGTTAACTTTTATCAGACCAAACAATCGAAAGAAAAATTCCTCTAACTTCAAATACCTACACTGAAAAATTGCCAAGGTAATGAAAAACAGATAAGAAAGTGTTAAAATACAGTAAGTCCAGACAAAGCAATCCTGGTTTCTCACTGAACCAAGTAGATTGATTGTGAGGAGGATGCTTTTATTTAAAAATGGGCTTTTTTTTTTTTTTTTTAACTCAGAGTTTTCAGAGGTATCTATTATACAAATCCAGTAAATACTGGAGAGCAGTTCTCTAGGAACTGAGTCCGTGATCTCTTCTCTCTTAGACAGCTGAGCAGTCAGAGTTAGCATTTGCAGTTAATCAATATATGTCAATAGAAAGAATGTGTCTATAACTTGCTGGACATATAAATGTTTATTTTTCCATAGGAACTTAATTTTTATCCAGAACAACTACCTTTGCTATCATTGGTTTTGTCAGTGACTTTTATTAAAGTGAAAATGGCAGTGCATCTGCTTAATTAGTTTCAAATATCCCAGTGATTACATATTGGAGGAAATGCCTTTGTAGGAAAGACTGTAATTAAACATTACAGTGAAAACAAATTATCCACTGAGCACCATGCTTTCATCTTTTGCTATTTCATTTATTACATGGGCAGCTGGCTATATCCTGTGCATGAATTCCAGCTCTGCTGGTGATTTGTCATGCAGAAATACAATATAAAAAGACAAATGCTTGGGGATTTGTTTGTAAAATGGCATCTTCTATCTAATAGACATCTTCTATCTAATACATTACTACTCTAAGTTGAAAGGGTCTCAGTGTTTTGATTCTTGGAGGAATAAAATGTTAGAAGAATTTTTGCTAAACATCAATTTGTTGGAAGCAGATGGAAAGTTTTTTCAAAATGTGTATTCAAAAAGCAAAAAAAAAAAAAAAAGAAAAAATAGAAGAACTAATTTGTAATTGAAACAACTAAACATAACATCACAATACTAAAAATATAATATTAAAAGTAAAAACTATTTATTAAGTTTAAACTGGAAGATATATAGATATCTGGGTGGAATTGCTCAAGCAGCCAATGTAACTGGTTAAAAAGGTCATCTAATATTTTAAAGACTTGCATCATCTAAATAGAATTTATAGTTGTCTTTTTAGAAAATAATGATAAAGGCTCAGTATTTGCTGCCTCAGTAACTTTCTATTAAAATGGATTTCCCAGAAATTATCATTCAGATTGAAAACCCAGCTTTTGATTGTGTGTAGCAATTAAAGTGTGAACAATTCATTCAGTGAATGTCTGATCAACAATATGAGACTGCTTAAGCAAGGCTGCATTTGTGTGAAAAAGGGCCGGTGTCCTGATTTATCATGGAACAGGAAATGGAAGAAAGCTAGCAGCTTGATCTGGATTTGTTTGTCAGAAGATTACTGCACACATCCCCTCGACACAGCAGGGGAGTTGTGAGATTGTTTACCAAAAAGCTGTTGTTATGTTTGCATGAACAGGTTCATTGTTATTGCTTGAATAACGCATCTGGGCCTCTTTTCTGTGTTTTCAGAGCTGAAGACAAGGGTGGGAAGGTCTCTGAGGACAGCTTAGCCGGCTGTCGAACGTCCAAGCACTTTCACTCCAGCTCCGTCCCTGTCCCCATGGCAGTGGATGGCTTGGTACATTCTGCGGCAGGGTCATCCATCAGATCCCCCTCCCTGCACTCTGTTTTCAGCATGGACGATAGCAATAGCCTGCCATCACCAAGGAAACAGCCTCCTCCCAAACCAAAGAGGGACCCCAACACACGACTGAGTGCCTCATACGAGGCTGTTAGTGCTTGCTTGTCGGCAGCTTCTAAGGAAACCGCTAATGAAGGTTAGGCATAAAGGCAGAGACAGTCGCAAATGTTACTCTGAGTTATTGATTTATTCTTTTCACTTTGATCCTTTTAAACACAGTCAAATGCCTTTGAGAGATCCTGCTTCCTTGAAATATTTCAGTGGCAGTAAATAAAAATAGCCAATTTGTCATTTGTTCCCAAATCAGCAAATAATACTCATGTGCTCTAATTACCTTGTTTGTCAGCAGCCAAAACCTATTTGTAGAACTCCCTCTAAAAACAAATAATCTGTCAATATGAGCTATTCTACCCCACTGACCATTTTATTTTACCTTTTAAACTGTTAGAATATCTTACATCACTAAAACAGAATGCTCGAATCTTGAATTTCACATACTTAAACATTAAAACTTCTACTTTTTCTTTATGCTCACATGAATAACATGCATTCAGTGTTTGTTTTGGGGTTTTTTGCCATAATTTGGTTACAGTGATTTTTGTTTAGAAGGAAAGTGCTGCAAGTATCATAAAGCGTAGCATGTCAGTGCATTATAGTGCACATAGCATGGGTTTGAGTTCACTTGTTGTATTCTCCTTTACCCTTGAAATGAATGGGTGGAAGATGAAGGAAATGATTGCATTCTGCTTTCCCTGATAAGCCTGACTTGTCATGTTTTGTGTAAAGGATCCTCAAGTTTTATCAAGGAAAATCCTTCAGGTTGGGTTTAAACGTTTGGGTATAACCTTTTCCTAGTCCTGCATACAATGGATAGAAATCTTCACAGCTTCCACTCTCAAAATAATTATTGTTCTCATGTCCAGCTCATTGGGTGAAAGTCCATTTTTCTTAACCTCTTCCTTGCTCATTCAAGCTCTATGTAAGGAAACATGAAATATGTCCAACATACTTTTAAACTGGTATGGTTTAAGGAGGTCTGTAGTTGTTTCAGCCTTCTGTGTCCAGGTCTGCAAGAGATTATTGATTTAACCAAGGACTTCTAGCAGAGGCGTTTTAAAAGAACAACAATCTATATATGTATATGTGGTCTTAACAATAATGCTTACATGTACTGACAAAACAATTTTGGAGTTCTTATCTCTATGAAACAATAGAACAAGTTTCTCTGCCACATGCTCCTTTTCCAAGAATGATGTCAGTTTCCTGAGCCTTTGTCCAAAACCAGCTCTGATTTATGCCATCTAATTTTGATCTTAAAAGACCAATCATCTAGGTATCTAGTCTCTTCACTCCATACATGCCTGGAGGCTATGAAGAGACATCTAGTTTAGTTAAACACATACTCACTTGGGGATTTGCCCTTAGGCTATGGGATTCCTGAGTTATAAATTATTTCCACACCTGCAGTACAAGAGAAAAGAGGGGCATAATATCATCCTATAATTAAAGTTTTGTAGAGATTACATAAAAGAGGGGTATTTCAGTTAGTGGCAATCACATATATGTTGAAGTAGCACCGTGCTGACTCCCAGTTAAAAGCCTGCCCCTCTGCCTTGGAGCAAAAGGAGAAACAAATACATATTTCCATGTGTCCATCTTGCAGTGCACATTTGGATTTAAAATATACCTCCTCAGGTGTGAGTTCTCATCTTTTAGTGGCAGCAGAGATTACCAAAGTACATTATATGCCCAGGCAGCAAAGGCCTGTGGTTTGGTAGCTGAAAATTCTGCATTTTATTCCTAGAAGTATTTATGCTTTTGATTGGATTCCTGTATTTGTGACTGCTTCTCATTGTAGAACTAAATGGGTAGCATTTGAGGGCTTAACGTACTAGACCAGTGTAAGAAAAAACTGACTTTTACTTGTTAATAACACAAACATTTTTCATTTTCCTAGTACTGACCCGTCCAAGGCCACACAGTGATGACTATAGTACCATGAAAAAAATACCTCCCAGAAAACCAAAACGAAGTCCAAATACAAAACTTAGTGGCTCTTATGAAGAAATACCTGGCCAAAAGCCTGGGGATGTAAAAAAAGCAAGCACAGTAGTTAAACCAGGAGTCTATGACACTGTGACAGTACAGAGAGCAGTTTCTACTGATGGACCCCAACACGGCGTGCTGAATCTCTTTATGTCACAAGAAGAAGAGGAAAATGAGCCTGTCTATATTGAAATGGTAGGGAATGCTGTGAAAAGCAGCTCTGCTGAAGTGGAAAGTCCAGAACAAGGAGAGTCTGTATATGAAGAAATGAAGTATTTTCTACCAGAAGAAGGAAGCAATGGTAATGGAATAATTCCAGTAGTGACTGGATCTCCTCCTCTGTTGTTTGAAAGCAAAAGAAATATTAACGTTGAAGATGGAACATTGGATGGAACCAGTCAAGCAGCTTTGATCTATAAAGACTCATGTGACATTCCCGCCCCTTTCCCTAACTTGCTTCCCCACAGACCACCACTTCTTGTGTTCCCTCCAACCCCTGTCACATGTTCACCTGCTTCTGATGAATCACCTTTAACACCACTAGAGGTCAAAAAGCTTCCTGTTTTGGAAACCAACCTGAAATACCCTGTGCAATCAGAAGGCTCAAGCCCGTTATCACCCCAGTACTCGAAAGGCCAGAAAGGGGAGAATGAAAGACCAGTATCTCCAGGCTTGATTGTGTTCACTGTTTCCACCAAAGTGACTCCCCCTTCCACACCTCCTCCTCCTCTGCCACCGCCCCCTCCTCCTGTACCACCTCCTGTTTCCTACCGGCCTTCCACACATTTTGCATCTCCTCCAGAGGCTTGTGCTAGTTTTCTGATTAATGCTGGGAAAACAGGTACAAATTCAGATCTGTCAAAAGTACCTCAGAGACCTAATCCTGCTCAGCTTGGATGCTCATCTTCTCCATTCTCAAAACTGCCTTACTCCCCAAAGGTGGCAAGAGCGGATCACAGGAAATTGAACTCAAATTCATCATCTTCATTTCCCTACAGCCCTACAAACTCAAGGTCATTGACCAGTCCCCTTGATGAGTTAACTAGCTTGTTCAATTCAGGAAGGAGTGTGCTACGAAAATCTGCAGCAGGACGTAAGATCAGGGAGCCAGAAGGTAAGACAGTTCTCTGTGCTTATGTATTGTGTATATTTTCTGCATCAAAACTTTACCTTGGAAACTGATAGAGTGGGCAAAAATACAGAATAAAAACCTTGATTGGTTTGGGTTTTTTTTAAAGAAAGGTCTGTTGTACTTGTTGTAATCATAAGAAACACATAGAATACACATTGCATATAAAAAATTATAGGTCTTCAGGTTTTGTCTGAGATATCGACTTTTCCTTTACCAAAATGTTTTTATGACACAAGTTTAAATGTTCTTTTAACATTCCAGCTGTCTCAGTTAAATAAACACAGATGTTACATTGAGTGAATAATAAGTTCGTACTATCAACCAATAAAAATACTTTGAATTAAATATTCAAATTTTTAGGCTAGGTGGCTAGTAGATGTACTTTAATTTGAAGACTGTCTTTTAAAATGTCATTATTTCATTTCCATGAAATCCTGTATTCAGTGATACAGTCTTTATTACTCTCCTAAATAAAGCTTGGAAGGAGAGTCATGCAGTAAACAGCATTTAAAAAGTTAAAGTAAATCCTGGTTTTGTATCTCAATAACATTGACTCCAGTCTTCACATTACTTTCCTGATTTAAAAAAAGTTTCCTATTGAAAATATTCAGCACACTTTATATAGAAATTTCTCCCTATAGTAGCCTCTCCTAAACACAAAATTTTGTGAATTTAAAATTTAGAGTAAAAAAACCTCTAGACTCTTTTCTCTGCTTCTTCATTTCTATCTGTCCAAACAGCTTGTCTTAATCAAGAACTGTGCGCAGCATATTCAAAATAGGCAGAACAGAAACAGAGAATTACTTAAATTAGGAAAGGATGTTAAGATCATTGAGTCCAACTGAAAAACTAACGCTCTCTGTGATTTCAGTCACATCATAGTTTTCCAGCTGCACAGTGTCTTCCAACTCCTCCTGTTTGTTGCCCATGCTGCATGCACTGGTGTAGATGTACTTCCGTTGGTTTATTGATGTGACACCTTTTTGGGAAGAAGCCCAAGTCATACTTTTGAAATACAAAACAAAAGAGTAAAGAACGGGAAGGATTCCCTTATTGTTCATCATCCATTTTCTTAAATACATACTGCTCCATTTATAATACATACTGCTCCATTTTAGTATCATATCCAAATTTAAACAGCTATACTATAACTGAAGCAGGTGTCTGTTCTTGTTCTGTATACGTGTATGTCTGTCTGCCACCCCACCTCTCTATTCCTAAGAACCATGGCATCCTTCAACCAAAATTTCTTTCAACCAAGTACAGCAAGGAGCTAAAAGTCTCAGAATTAACTGAGTTTCTATAGGCTTCATGGAAGTTAGTGTTTGGTAGAAGACAGGAGACATTTGGGTGTCAGAGAAACTATAGTGGACAGAACCCTTGTTAGTCCTCCAGACCTTGAAAAAGCTTTAGCTGGACCTTGCTTGTTCTTGTATGCTGAATGAGCTGTGAACTGAGACTTTGTTGGTTCTCAACTTCAAGACAATGTATTTTTTCTTATGCTAAGTGTATGAATTGATGACATTGGTAAAGGAGTTATTGCAGTAGTTTTGCTTGCTTTGAAAAAATTACTCAGTAATATTCACTGCCTATAAATACATATAGAATGTTTTCTGTATATAACATAGATGGGTTTGTGGCTTTTTTTTTTGGTTGCATTTTTTTGCTTGTTTTCTTTTTAAGCTTGGAGTCTTCTTTTATTATATGTGTTATACACTTTTATCTGCTAGGAAGTATCTACTAAAGTTAGTTCTTTGGAAGTATCTTCTCAAGGCTTTCTCAATGTACCTGGTGAGGAAGTGTTGTAAATCACTCCAACAAAGTAAAAAAAAATACCTTTACCTTAAAAAAAAATGCTTTGGGATGGAAGATCTTTGCAAATGCAATGATCAACTAAATGTGACCAAGACAAAGTTCAGCTTGGGTCTCATGTGGGTTGAAGCTAATGCATTAACAGAGGCTACCATAAAAAAACCTCTAAATTTACCTTTCACATGGAAAATGTACTTCTAAATATTTCATCAAGGCAGCACTAAGTATGAAAGATCAAAGTTCAAGAAAGATATATAATAAAAAACCTGAATCAATATTTTATGAGCTAGGTAGTTACTGTATACTAAGTGCAGTTGCATATGAATAGTTCAATGATAAGTAGATGGATTGAAAGTAACAAACAAAGTTGAATATATGTGTGTTTTTACAATTTGCCTTTTTTCATGTACTTCATGTGTTCATCTATTTTCTAGGGTAACAGCTGGAAAAAATGTTATTTAACCTTTCATCTTATTACTATAAGATGGCAGCCATCAAAGCTGACTCTACAAGTTGCGGAAAACTAGAAGTTGTCATGTGTTACCTTCTGATATTTTTATCACCTATTGCCTAAAGCATATTAAGTTCCTAGAAGACTCCTGCCTTTCTTTTTGTCATTTGTAGTATTTTATTTATCAGAGATGATATGGTGAAAAAAAGCCACCAACAGAATTTCCTTTAAGTTGAAGACATGGTCTAGAACAGCACTCTATAATATTCCCTATATTTTCAGAAGTTATAACCTATGAACAATCTTAACTAAAACTCAAAAGTAAAATTGTGGGCCATTTTGAAGGCATGGAGAGTTACCTGTGGGAATCAGGGAGTTTCTGTATGGGATCATCAGCCTTGGAGATGAAAGCCTCCTTGCCAATATAAGTGCAATACCAACAGATCCCCCAGCATGCCTCCCTCTCGCTTGGAGGAGCAATTTCAAGGCCTGAGAACACTTATGTCCTTTTGGCTCCTGACCTCTTTGTGAGAAAAACTCATCCAGAATTGCAGTAGAACACATCTGTGGTTTTCTGATGTGCTGAAGAGTTATTGTGAACTGAACTGAGAACATTGTCTTTCAGAGGGGCAACAACAAAAACAATCAAATAGCAACAACTTTCTTTACCTGGTGGTTGAGCCTGGCCTTTTCTTTTTTATACAACACTATCCCCTGCTGGTCCAAACAATGATCAGGATCAAGTAGTATGCAATTTCATGCAAAATACTTCACATGTAACAAAAGAAGTTTTTTGCTCTGCAGAGCTTACAGCTCAAATAAACAAAGCTGTAACAGGTGAGAACCTAGATAAGGTGATTCCTCCCAGGTTGAAAAGATTTGTCATTGAAACTGCTGCTGTATTGTTACACAGAGATTTGTTTTTACTCCATATAAGATGAGATTTGAGTGCAGATAAGTGATAATACAATTCTATTCTATTTTCCATGATTTCTGGAAGTGAAAACTTCAGTTTGAAAGACAAATTGAAACAGGATGGTTATGTGCAGAGCCCCTACTCAAATAGACAAGATGTGAGATTTGAAATTAGACCTCATGAAACTGAATTCAATTCTTTAATTACAAAATGGCACTCCTTAGCAGGATATCCAAATGGGTTTGTCTATTCCACATATAAGACATTCCTTATCTAAGGAAGAGACAACCACATGTTTAAGCATTTCATATTAAATATTTATGAGCAAGGGCAGAATTTTCTGTTCCTCAGTGTGGAGGAATGATACTCAGATTTTGCTAGGTCTGTTATTACTCTTGCTAGGTATGTTATTACTCTTAATTGGTATAGTTAATATTAAATTTTTCCATGCAAAGGGGAATCATTTCACCTTCAGAACAAAAGGTAGAATAAATTCTAACCAATCACCCATGCTTAGATTGGCAGAGTGAGTATTCATGTGGATTCTGAAGGGGAAGGAGAAAAGGAACTATGATTTTACCTTAGCCTGGGTGAATTTCTTACCATTAGTCTATTGAGACAAAGGCACAATGTTTCCTCTTCTTCCCACTTGTTGAGAAAAAATTGATGTAGATACTTAACTTCTGTGTCTGAGCAAAAGGAAACACACAAGTTTGCAACCTCACATCTAGCTGCCTAAGAAGTAAAATTAGGAAGATATGTCCTTTATGTATGTCACTAATGTACAGGCATCAAGTTTTGTGAAACAGTGTTTCAGTACAAGTAAATCTGTATATTCAAGTCTATCTATTCTTCAGTGATCTATTCCTTTCCAAACAGTTTGGTTACTTATATAGTAACAGCAGCAAAGGTGTGCAAACTTTAGATTGTTAAGAATGTTTTGTTATCCATTCTGTTATTGTTTGTCCAGTATCCTTGACATCCATTCACTATGTGAATCCCTTCTTTACTTACTTCCTAAGTGATTTATTTTCAAGGTAGGCAGCTTCACATATCAGTGTCTTATTCCATATTCTGCAGTTTAAGCATTGAAAGTCACAGGAAGTTAGTTACAAACAGCAGATAATACAGATATTTAAATGTACCTTGGGACTAAAGCTGGCCAAATACTCTCAATTGAGATTGACTCAAACTTGGAGAACAATAAAATGTCATGTATGTATATGAAAAGTACTGTCCTGTCAAAGGCAGGTATCCCTTTGATAGCTAGTAAATAATTTTCCCTTATCATCAGACAGAGCAAGCTATTGTGCAGCTAATGTCTCAACAGTGGATTGCAAATTAAATCCCTACTTGTGTTTCTGTGATGAAATCCCAGGCCTTTACCCTCTAAGCCACTCAGCTTTTCATCTTAAGCAACTTAATAAAGATAATAATCATGTCTCCATCTCCTTCCTATTTGTACAATGAAATAGATATACTTTCTTTGTGGCAAAAGCTAACAATTTACAAACCATGAGTAGTACAAAAAGCTCTGTTTTCAACTTTTATCTTTTACCTGTAAATGCTGGAGGAATGATTGTATAAGGCATTCTACATCTATAAAGTAAAATTCTGAAATCATTAAAATTTTAGGCAATTAAGCTTCACCACAGTTCTCAGAAAAAGATTAATATCTGTTTACATAATTTCCTTAACTAGCAGGGAGTGAGGGTGACTTTCTGTGACTAATTTTCAGATCAGATATCTAAGCACAGGAGAGTCATCAACCTCTGATAGAATATGTGGAGTTGGAAGGGACCTATCAGGATCATCTAGTCCAATTCCAGGCCCTGTTCAGGACACTCCAAGAATCACACTGTGTGCCTGAGACTGTTGTCCAAACACTCAAAGTGAAGCAGGCTTGGTGCTGTGACCACCTCCTTGTCTGTTCCAGTGCCCAGCCACCCATTGGGTGAAAAACCCTTTCCTGATACACAATCCCCTCCCTTGCCCAGCTGGTGATGCTGTGCCTGATGCCCCCAGGACAGGGTTGGCCCTCCTGACTGCCAGGGCACTGCTGGCTCATGGTCAGCTTGACATCCACCAGGACCCCCAGGTCCCTTTCTGTGGCACTGCTCTCTAGCCTCTCACTCCCCAGTCTGTCTGTACATCCAGGGTTGCCTCATCCCAGGTGCAGAATACAACACTTGTTAAACTTTATAAAACTGTTGATTGTCCATCTCTCTGCAGGGCCTCTCTGCCCTCAAAGGAGTCAACAGCTCTCTCCAGTTTAGTGTCATCAGCAAACTTGCACATTCACTATGCACTGCTTGCAACTCTCAATCTGAATTTCTTGCAGTAGGTGCAGGAAAGTGGGAGGAAGAACTGCTAGTAAGAGTTCAATGTGAGTCATTACAAAAATGCCCTCTCCTGACTAGCCATGGATGCCCTACACAGAAAATTACACAGGAACAGACAGAACTGCTGGCAGTACTGTTGCCATCCAGCTGATGCTGCGTGATTTTTCTGAGGAAATATTTGTGGTTTCTATTATTGCAGCAGAAAAAGTTTAGAAGAGTCTAGAGAAAGTATACTCGATTCCTATTTTCAGAATATCTATGGACTTTTTACAGCCTGAAAGATACCACCTTAATCTGCAGACTTCTCCTGATCTATAAGTCTGCCATTATCTGGATAATATATTGGAGAAAAGACCTCCACCTTTCAGGATAAACACAATGTATCAAGAATAATTTCAGAATCTCTGAAAACTAGTATATTTTACTGCTGAAGATTTTTCTGGGTTTCTGTTATGACATTTTTTTTTTTTCACTAAAGCATTTCTGTTTCTGGTTAACTTCACTGTTTGCTGTTACAGCCTAAAATCATGTAATATGGAATGTGCTTTGGGTATCTGTTCTGACATGTGAAAGAGTCTTCGTGTGTGATTACCAGAAATAATTTTAACCCAAAAATTATTAGAATAAAAAATCAATTCTAATTTTCAGTTTAAAAAAAATGGGTGCTGTCATAAAAATTCATATTTATTTTGCATTTTAAGGGCTTGTATTGAAAAAACAATCAAGTCTTTAGCACTTCCCCATACATTTCTAAAAGCTTAGTGAAATAGAGGTTGAAGGAGACTATGCAGCCCCAGGATCATGAGGAAATATCACTGCATTTTTTATTTCCATTGACCTTATCATGTAACTATCTATGGCTACTGGGAAAGGACCCTGGAGTAGGCAGTGCCTTGGTCTGACCCACTGCAGGCTCTCCCACATTCATACCAAGTCATTGATTAGGAGAAATGCTGAGAAAAAGTAATTGCACTGACTTCTCTGTTTCTTTTATATGGTCCATTTCTGAGAACTGCAGGCATTTCTTTTAAATTAATGCCTCGGCTTTGCATCCTTTCCACTGAGTAGGATTTATTTTGTGCCCCCTTCGTCCTGTCTGATACTTGAATACAGTAACTACACCACGCTGGTTCAGCTTAGTGCATTTTAAACCCATAATTTTCAGTAATACACCACTTTTAATTATGATTTGGATCATTCTGGTAGACATTTACAGGATTCTTATTTTCATTGCAACGTCTTTTCTACAACATCTGATCTGGCATCATGGTTCCAAATTCAGTAATGGTTTAGAAAGCTGTCTCTTTACTAACAGTGTTATGGGCTTCTTTAAATAGTAAGAATTTTATTTGTAATTCATGATGCAGAACCACAAATTACTTTGTTTAGGAATCACTACATCATTAATTGTAAACCAATTGTGAGAAATTAGCCATATCTAAGAGAAAGAAATTGATTCATAGCATACTTATGTTCCTGATACCAAAGAAGAATATGGGTATTTGTCAGTAAATGTCAAGTCACTTCATTTTACAGGAATTCCAGCATTTGGAATATAATGAAGAATGAAATATGGACTCACATTTTAGTGAAAGTCTCTAATTAAATTCTCAGCTTGAGTGAGAAATCTCTTCAGTTGTTTTTAACTTTAGATCCATCTCAGCATTAAATTATCTTTTGCATAGAATCTCAGTGGAGAACAATTCCATTTCACAGAAAATGTCAAGATTGTGACATTTATTTTTGTTTTAGCCTGAAATGAAAATGAAAAATTCTAAAATTCTGTGCAGAAATAAATATTCTTTCATGTCCAGGCTTTCAGAAATGTTTGTAAAGTACCAAAATGGTCTGCCTCAAATGCAGCAAAATGCTTTTTACTGAAAATGTTAACAACTAAATGTGTTGACTTTTTTTTTGAACCTAGATAAGTTCAAGAGCAGTCATTTCAACATTGGTCAGGTTGGCATTTAGTGATATGACTCTACATCAGCCACAGCTGACTTATAAACAATCCAAGCTATTTCTAGACTCCTTGGCTCAGGTATCCAAGAGCTGTGCACTCCAGCCCCTCAGTGATGACCCAAAGTTATTGACAGGACTCATGCAGCTCATCATGAAACTCTGAAACTCTATAGACCTGGATGTGTGGCTTATGCTCCAGTTCCACCATTGGAATTTCGTGGGGCTGGATGGAGAAGCAAGAGAAGACGATTGAAAAGAGACTAATAAAAAGACTTGGTCATAAACATGAGGGTACCTTGACCCTCATGCTCTCTCCACACTGTGAGAGAGTAGAAGAGTGCTTAGAAGTGGAATACTGGAGGTAGGAGTAGAATTTAAAGCAGTTAAGGACATCTGTCTTCCTCCTGGCACCACTAGTGATTGGGAAAATACAGAAGCCTTCAAGTTCAGAGCTCTTTTGGCTTGAGTTTTCATTCTCTTCTAAAACAAAATGCATGAAAATTAGTATTATCCTTTGAATGGTGAAAATTTCAAAACAAAAAACATATTAAATTAGGCTTGAAATTTGACATTTCATTATTTCTCTTAGCTCTTTCCTTAGGGGCTGGTTGCAGAATGATGCTGACATATACAGTGGCATTTAGTGACAGGTTTCAGCCACTGACTGTCTGTATTTGTGCACACTGTGGATGTTTGTCACACTGTATCTGCAATAGCTGTATGTTCTTGCTTTGAGGTTAATGAAAGTGTCATTGACCATCACTCTGTCCTTTTGAAATTAACTTAGAAACAAGCTAAATAGATATCTAAATTCAATTTTTGTCTTAGAAGCTCACTTGGAAAGCAAAATGTGAATGTTGTCTGAGAAGTTTTCCAGACCAGCTGTCCCTATTTGGTGGGCAGTATTACAGCACAGGTGGACCAAAAATATTCCTTGGATTGCTCGTTAGGATCTGCTCAAACAATTTATCTGCTCAGTGCAGTCACTAATGCCAAGACTTCTGCGTTGCAGGCAGTGCCAGAGCTGGTATGAGAGATCCTGAAAAATCTCTGTAGAAGCACTCTGGGAAAAGTAAATAGAACTAATGTAATACTTTTGGCAGTAGAAAATCCCTATCTGTTTGTTTGTGGTTTTGTTTGTTTATTTTTACAATGTTTGAAGCTGTGTTTGAGGGGGAGGAAGGTTGAGAGTGTCTTGTCACACAGTTTCTTTCAACAGCAGCTAAAGCCCAGCAGTAATGGCTATTCTGTTACTGAGATACCACACAGAAACGTAAACAAACTTAAATGCCTGCCTTCAAGAGGAACTGCTGTATCCACACAAACTTGAAGAAAACAGTTTAAAAAAGGGAAGCAGTGTTTCTCAGCAAATTGTCTGCTCCTTTTCCACACCAGCAGGTTTTTAAACACACAAATACAAAAAGTAGACTCTTTGGTCAGCCAGTCAACACAGCTAGCAGTAAATAAAACTATTAACAGAGTAAAACCAACTACTTCTTTTCCATATTAGATTTGAAAAGGTGGGGAATGTGGGGACATGGTTGGAATAAATGTTTCTTCTAAGGCAGGAGGATATTGTCCCAAGCAGTGGTCCCCTCCTTCCTGCCCTGTGTGGTTTGTTATGGACTTCAGAAAACTTGCAGAGATCAATTCCTAGAGAAGATGGGATGAATGAATCCCCAGTCTCTGAAACATGCACACTGGCTGGAGTTTAGCTCACTCACTGTACTAAAAAGGTGTTCCAAGTTCTTGCTCAGATACTATCAATCAGGAGAGATGGCAGCTTGTCCAGATATTCTTCATCCTTTACTAGTGTTTGAGAAGGCTGTTTTCTCCACTTCAGAATGGTATTCCTTGTCTCATGATGGGAAAAAACCTAATTCAAGCAATCCAGAGTCCACCAGATAGGGAAAAAAGACACTTATGTTATCTGAACCCCATCAGCTCTCAGAGTTTACCTGATCCAGGGTTGTCTCTAACATTACTTCTAGGAAAGAGGGAAAAGTTTCTAGCTGGTAATGATTGACACTGAAATAAATGTTAAAAAAGAGCACTGTCTTTCTACCAGCACAAATCCATCAGAGAAGAAATCAGAAGAAACCTTCTTGTTTTAAGTGTGTACTTTCCAGAGCTGTGATTTACAAAATAATAATTGAGCTGATGGCTCTTAAGGGCTGAACCAGACCTAGGAGAGCCTGCAGCCATTTCAGCAACCTCCTTCTCACTACCAGCCTCATGCTCTGAAATTTGGCTGATTGGCATCACACTAACACAAAATTCTTCAGAGGAGATCTTTCCTCTAGCAGACTGAGTTTTGTCACTTGATATTCTTCATGGCCTGTGTCTCCTCTCTTTGCTTTCCAGTGTTCACACAAAGCTTCCACTAATGCAGGTTCCCAGGCAAAATAAGCAGCCTGTTTCTGTGTTTACCTGTTCCATCAAAGAAGGGGGGGCTTCTGGAGTAGCTTGTAACACCATCTGATAGCTCCACTTACACAGCTGCGAGAGAAAGGATGCTGGAAGTGACAGTACAAATTCATTGCTGCTATCCTAGGAGCATCCCCGGTGGGGGGAGAATCCTAGAGAATTGCTGCTGTGAGGGTAGGCTTTGTGAGGTGAAATAAATCAATGAATAATTATCTGATGGCAGTGGCAGCCAGCAGCACAGCTAAAAGGGTGAGACAGGCAGCACACGCTAATAGGCTGGGGGAATCCTGTCTTGACAATTTGCAGCCTGCTCCATTTCTTTCAGCAAATAAGATGCAGCTGTTTGCCTCCAGCTCTCAGCAGACAAAGTAAACAGTCGTGCTACAGCAGGTCACGGTGTGGCTTCGTGTGAGGAAACTGAACTGCTCTGAAGCAATATGCATTTAGCCAGCAAAAGGACACCCAAGACAATGTGTGCTGAGGGTAGCTAGCAAATGCCACAGACAAGGAATGTCTCAACAGTAAGTCAGAGCAAAACAGGAAACACCAAGTGTAATTGAAAAGGTCCAACAAAACACAGAGGTAACAATTTGAGCCAAAATAAAATGGCCTGTTCTTATTTAAACTTCCTTTTCCTTTCCTTCATCAAAAGATATCTGCAAAATTTCTGAAATCACCATATTTTTTTTCCCCTCACTTCACAACATCCACCTGCCACAGTAAGTGTAAAAAAATATCCAGGGTCAGCCATTAGAATTCAGTGTACTCCCAACTTTCCCAAGAAAGAGTGAGGGCACAGATCAGAAATCCCTTCTGTCTGCAATGTCTTGTCTTTCATATGCTGGTTAATAGGGTCCATCAGTTCTCTCCTATTCATATGTATAACAACAAGCTGCTTGATTTGAAATTTACATCTTGCTGAATGCCATAGGTTTTAAGGAAATTGAGCTATTAAACTTTTACATTCCATGGTAGCACAGGTACAAAAAGCTTCTCCTCCTGTACTGCATGAATTTATCTGCCAGAATTTATGTTTTTGCCTGTTTTCATAGTCACTGATACAGAATGTGTAACTGGGGGTCTTGATACCTAAAACTGTGTATTAATCATTAGTTACAGAAAGACATGTTTTTTTGTGAATGAAGAAATAATGTTTGATTTTATACTGAGATTGTTTCAGTTTAAGGACTGTGATACACATAGCATGTGACACTGAATTTCCTCAGATGGAAATGCTTCCTTAGGTTTCTCTTTAATTAAGGAAAAGAAGTGTGTGCCTTAAAAGAATGGTCATATCAAATTGTACTGAGAGTAGTGCATGACTTCCATTTATACCAGAGCAGAACTAGGGAAAATCTGCTCTCCCTATACAGCCAGGATGCAACCTTTAAATGTGGCTTCAGCAGAAGCTGTGCAACAGTTCAGTGCTCCACTAGCCCCATATGATTTTGAGACAATTTTTCTTCCATATTTTCCTTTTTTTTTCTTTCCTGAGATAGATTTAAATTGACCACCGATTTTTGATTGTGGTAACTAGTGCTGTCAAACTGAAGGGCTGTATCTGTTTTACTACATGAGCCAGTGCCAGGGAATGTCCTTGGAATGGCAGCTCACTCCTGTGTACAGCTGAAGGGCAGAGCAATCCCCAGCATTGTTTGGGACCTGGCAGGCTGGCTCCCTTCCAGACAGAGCTGGGCATGATTCAGGAAAAGACATAGCCCAGGGACTATTCCCCATTGATGATTTGAATGTAACCTCTCTGCTGTGGAGGGCAAGGAAAGTGTAGAGACTGATATGAGTCTCTTACCATTTGCCTCAGGGCCAGAGAAGAGTTGTGATCACATTTGAATAACCAGGATAGACAAAACAAGAGGCCCTCTGTATTTACCCTGTTTCATGAGTCCCTTGGTGCTTTGGCAGTGCTGCACAAAGCATCCAAGGTAAGCATGAATGGGATCCAAAACCTGCTGAAAGCAGGGGAGCCTTCTGTTGTTATTAATGAGTTTCCAGTTAGACTGTAAATGAGTATTAAATGTTAAAAGGAGAAGTATATGAAAAAGAATACATAGGGACATATGTATCCATATATATTTTGGATATACTTACATTTAAAGAAAGGAGATCAAAACAAGGGATTTGACAGAAAAGTAAAATACAACCCTATCAAGTGAGTTACTGCTGGGCCTGTAATAAAATACTGATTTTTTCATATCTTGCTGCATAAAAATTCTATGATGGTTCCACTTAAATGCTGATACTAGTCATTGGTTTATATTTTGTCTTTAGACCTTATAAAATAGGCTAAGTATATGATTTCCCTAGAAAACTAATAGTCTCTCAAAATGTTTCAGTTTTGTACTTTCATCTGTCATATGAATAGAGCTAATACTGGCTCATTTTCTAATTTGCTGATAAAGCATTATTTCAGCCCAAATACTACTTCTGAAATAACTATGATGCTTAGGATCATACATTTTATGTTTGAGGGGAAAAAAAGGAGTTTTATAACAGGATATTTGGAAGTCATTGCTCAAATAAAGGAGTTTAAGTCATCCTTTTGACAAAGAAGTTCTAGCATGTAGATTTTCAGTGTATTGATTTCTTTTAAAAGTGAGATAGTGACTTAAAAATGGTGGGGGGAAAGCAAATTCATTAATTTCCGTCATTGCCATACTCTGAATATTTTTTACAAAATAAGTGCAATTCTGTCCATTCTGTGCCTTATGACCTTATTGTGAGTTTTAAACTCAGTCTTTTCCAAGAGCACTAAAAACGAGCAACCATGGATTTCATAAGCTGCCTCTTCACCATGCTGCTCCTCTTGCACTTTTCAAGTACTGCTGATGTAATTAATTGTGGATTTGTTGGAATATGGAGCTTCCTTGTAAGGAAATAACTGTTACACTTTGATTTATAATCTTCTGATTAGAAGCACTGTACATGTGGTTGCTAGTAACTGTGTTACGGCTGAGGGGCAAATATCCAAACATCCATGTGTCCTTTTAGTCCACACATCCTCATTAACTGCAAGATTAGTCAGAGTAGGACTTTGCTGAGTCCGAGGTATCTTTTGGGTAGAGTCAGTTTACTGAAATAGTAATCCAAATATTGTTCACTTTTGCAGACTCTAGTTTTCACTTAAAGCTTGTATTCCATCATGCTCCTACAGCTGATACCTCCTCTATAGCTAGTCTCTTGCAAGTAGGCATGGATGACTCTTCAAATAACATTTATTACCAGCTGGAAACAGTTAAAGATGTTGTTACTTTAAAAAAATAATATTGAAACCTGGTAAATAATCCATCCATCTAGTGAGAACAGCAGAGCACAAGTCTGAACAAAAAGATAAGATTCATCATGTTGGTGAAGATGTTCAAACATAGGAGCCATAAGGGTTTTTTCCTGTCTCCTAAAGTATTTATGATAGTTTCAGGGTGTTGATAAGGGATGAGAGAATACTGTGTATTTTTATCTGCAAGGTTTGAAGGCAGCAGGAACAAGTTGACATTTTTGTGGAGAAAAGTCCAAACTTCTACGTTAGGTGACTAAGAAAGCATGAGGGCAAAGTGCATTTCAGACCAATACTTGACAAATAGGAATCAGTAGGAATTTTAAATAGAAATGTTTTGATAAAATGTCAGGGGTATTTTGAATAGTAAGGAGGCAGGACAGAAAGGGATACCCCTACAGAAGATAAAGTCAGGGGCTTCTCAGATGTTTAATGAAAAGCAAATGCAAAGTGCTGCACCTTGAAAGGTATTACCTCCTACCACGATATAGGGATCAGGCTGTCTGGGGAGCAGCCCTCAGAAAAGGGTGCTGAGGGCCCTGGGAAGGAGCTGGCAGGGAGCCTTGGCAGCAGACACAGCCAGCAGCATCCAGGGCTGTGTCAGTCACTCCTCCACCCAGCACTCAGTGTTAGACCATATCTGGGTACTGTGGCCAGTTTGTGCCTCCCAATGCAGAAAGACACTGATCACCTAGAGTGAGTTTACTCCAGCAATCACAGAATCACAGAATTGTTAGGGTTGGAACTGGCCTTTGAAGATCACCCAGTCCAACCCCCTGCCAAGGCAGGGTGACCTACAGCAGGTTACACAGGAATGTGTCCCCTTGGTTTTGATTGTCTCTAGAGAGGGAGACTCCACGAGCCCCCTGGGCAGCCTGTTCAGTGCTCTGACACCCTCAACATAAAGAAGTTCTTCCTCAGAAGGTGGAAGGTGAAATTTCTTGTGTTTTAGTTTATGGCCACTGTTCTTTGTCCTGTTGCTGAGCTTCACCAAAAAGAGCCTGGCACCATCCTCTTGACACCCACTCTTCAGATATTTATATGTATTGATGAGATCCCCTCTCAGTTCTCTCTTCTCCAGACCAAACAGGCCTGGCTCTCACACTCTCTCTTGTAAGAGATTCTCCAAACCCCTCATCATCTCTGTGACGCCCTCTCTGCTGAACCCTCTCCTGTGGCTTGTCTATCTTGTGTTGAGGAGCCCAGAACTGGACACAGAACATGCTCAGGGCTGGAGTGTGGTCCTGTGAGCAGAGGCTGAGGCAGGGAGAGCTTGTCCAGCATGGAGCAGAGTCAGTGTCAGAGGCACTCTCCTGATGTGTGCTTGAAGTTTGCTGATGTATGCAGTTAAACTTGTTCTATAGACACATGAATCTGCTCCAGTGAGGAGCTGGAGATGCCTATATATAGGAAATCAGTTCAAGTACCTTTATATAATCCAGATTATTTTGAAATAAAATATAGGGTTCTTTCCCACCCCCAAAATCAGCCAAATAAGGCACTATGAAATATATTTTCTCTATACAGTTTTCTGTTCAGAAACTAAAGGTGTGCATTTCTTAAAATGATTGAATACAGGAAATGGGATAACAAATTTCTGTCTGGATAGTTGTCCCCAAAGATATGCTCCATGTATTCCACTACTTACTTCTGCCAATTTATTATGATATTCTAGCTTGATAGTAGCTATCCACAATTCTTTGTAGTATTTCATTCTACAGATACAAAAAAGAAAAGGTAATTTTTTTTCCAAGAGCCCTTCAGGAATGCCCTGAAAAGGTATCAATGTACCTATGAAACAAAAGGCTTCTGCAAACACCAATGCAAGAAAAATTCTTTCTACTTGCTCATTCTCCAATGATTTATACACGTCAGGCAAATCAATAAATCTTTCAAATAGCAAGAAAAATAAGGATCCCAGCCACTTCCCAAAGAAGCTTTATGTAAAAGGTGGCACAATAATTATGTAGGTGGATTATGATCTATAGTGCACTGACTATTAACATCTGAAAGTGACATTTCCTTTTCAGACAAATTTAAAATGAGCTGGAAACAGGCATTTGGCAGTCAACTTGCTCATACAAATGCTAAATCAGGCATGCTCTTATAATTGTACTATATGCATTTTCCATCTCAGACTTTCTATCTCAGCCTCTCCCAAGTCAGTTACTGTGGGTAGAGCTGGCCTAATTCTTTCAATGCATAGCAAATTTGCCTAAAGATCCATTTTATGAAACAGTGTCACTGAAACAGTCCAACCAGATCTGGCAAAAAATAATGATCAGGGAATGAGGTCAAGGGAGGGAAGGAAAAAAACCAAACAAACATGGAAATGTTTTATCTGACAGTTTGAAAAGGAACTTTTTGACTTTTCAAGACAGATTTTTTTAAGACAAGGAAATGTTAAGAACAATTCAGGATTAGATAACTGAAAGCTAAATAAAAATAGGAAAGAACTTTTCAATTAAATGAAATATTTTGAGGTAAGCAGAATAGATTTATAGCTCTCATTTCATTAATTGAGTTTTAATGTTGGTGCTTTTTAAATCAGGTGGATTTTTTTTTTTTTTTTTTTTTTTTTTTTTTTTTTTTTTTTTTTAGCATAAAAAAAAAAAA
>VXAC01005718.1:1959173-2035789 GCA_013399225.1 Rhipidura dahli | reverse complement strand
TTTTTTTTTTTTTTTTTTTTTTTTTTTAGTTCAGGCATAAAAATGAAAAAAATGACAGCACAGTCAACGTTAGGCTGAAAAATCTTCAGGTTAAGTATCTATTACCTGGTGAAAAAAAGTGCTTTTCCTTCCCCTTGAAAAATTTCCATGTACTTGAGATTTATAAGAATATATCATATCTTTGGGAGACCTAAGGATGTTATTGGAAGTATGGGTGAATGCTGTAATATTGGTTTTAATAGCTGGTCTTTTGACCTCCATTGGCTCTTGCTGTCATTATGACGGCCAAAATCAAGGAATAACTCTTTCTGAGCTGTCATAGAAAGAATTTAAATTTTAGAGTGTTACAAGAGGACCTCTGCACCAGGGTCAGCCATAATACATCAGCCCTGCAGCTAAGGCCAGGTCTCAGAGGGGGCAGAAAGAGTTAGGAAGACTGAAATGGAGAAAGCACCAAATTCAGGTTTGTCTACCATGAACCATGGCAAGTAAAGGATATGCATATATCACACACAAAAACCCCCCAAAAGATGCAAAACAAGCACTCAGAAAAAAAATAAAACCACAGAAAAGGGAGGGAAATCCTTTAAAACATGCATAACCTTGCTAGTACAGCATTTCATCAGCCCTGTCACACAGGAGTGGAGTGGGGACAGCCAGGGATGCAGGCACTGCAGTGGGCTCCCTCCTGGTGTCCCCATCCATCTTGTCCTCCAGCTGGGACCGTGTCCCTGGCTGCTGAGCTCCAGTGGGGAGCACCAGTGGGGCACAGCCGGTGCCTGAGCCCTGCTCCTTGTGGAGCACTGGGCTGACAAAGCCCAGCTCGCTCAGAGCCAGCTCCAGGCACTTTGCTGGGAGCTGTGCTTTGCATGGGTGTGCAATCAGTCCGAGGGGGAAGAAGATAAGGGCTTCGTTTTGCCCTTCTCTTTGAACAAATGCGTGTGCACTGTACAAAGCTTTGGAACTCCTGCAGGATCAGACCTCCTCTTGATGTCTTGAGGAAATTTAACTAAAAGGCTCTGACATGAAAAGCTGGCACTTTATAGAAAATGACAAGTGATGGCTGGAGAGCCCCGAGGCTGGATAAACAATGGCCACGGGGAGGATCTGCTGGAAGAATTATTGCTACTGTGGTTTTATCCCAAAAGCCATTTTATTTCTTGTGGGAGGTGGTAAAAGAAAAATACGAGATCACATTGTATCTGTTGCTAGCATCACTTAGTGCAATGATGAAAGGCATTTTGGTGCTGACGTTGGTATGTAAACTCGTGTGAAATAAATCTAAAATAGAGGCAATACAAACACCTGGTGAGTTGTATCTACTGATATTTGTGTGGAAAGAAACAATCCAAATGAAATTTTGTAATGCCTTTCACTTCCCTAAACTTTAAAAAGCTACAAGTGGAACAGTAGCAAAAAAAAAAAAAAAACAAACCAACAAACAAACAAAACAAAAACCCCAAACCTTGCAAAAATCACTGATTTAAACCTTCCACATTTTAAATTTAATAAAGTGATGTGGTCTCTCTGTCAGTTTTCATCTACTTACATGTGGAAGCCACTAGTTAATAGGAAGCTGACAATCATTTTCTCTGTTTCTGTCAGGTGCTGAAACTAATCTGAACTTGAGGAGCAGGGAAGATCCAAATATATCAGATTCTGGATCAGAAACGCAGGATAAAAATGCAAATAACCATGGAACTCAGTCATCTAATCCACTGTCCAGTTCTGTGACTGCTGAAAATGGAAATTCAGTATCAAATGGTAAGCAGTTTTTAATCCCAAAGCTCTTCTAACATAAAATTGCTGAAGTGTTTCCTTGAACAAGCTTTGTAAGATATAGTCAGACTGGAATCTTCTGAGTTGTAAAATATCTGTTTCTGGAACTGGCTTAACTTTGTATGTGTGAACTGATAAGCCCCTCTCCAATAAAAGCTGAATGTGAAGAAAATAAAACAGCCTCTGTTGAGGAATTTGTAACTACTTCAGCTCTAAGTCTATAAGCAGCCTAAGGCATGGAGGACTGAGATTTGAGATTCTGATCCTATAATTGATACAAATGGGACAGAAAATAGAAAATCAGGATCTCCCTTTGCTATAGGTGTCCTACTAGCGAATGAAAAATTGTTTATCATTGAAATACAAAATAGTACAAGAGCAGTGGCAGAATATCTTTTGAGGTTCAAAAAGCATTAATCCTAAGGAAATAACATTTCTCTGAGTTCAGACTTTTAATAAAAGTTGCTTTTTCATTTTTTTAACGAATATAATGTATTGCTCTTCTTTTTAAATTTATTTTTTAATAGGGGGAGTAGCACCTTTCTAAAGCTCTGTGCTATCAAACTGTGACTTCACCTCAAATCTTCCACACTTGCCAGAGTTCTTAGTCTGGAAGAAGGAGCTTTTTGCCAAACACACAAAGTAATCAGAAAGCCTGAAATAACCTTTTACATCGCAGTGCTAAAAGTTGTGATCCTACATCACCCAAAACAGTACCACATATAATTGCATCAATTATGTATAATTTTGCCCAAAAAAAAAAAAAAAGCCAAATTCAACTTACCTTTGGTAACTTGAAAATAGTTGCAGGAAAGCCCAATCCAGATGGTGCAGTTTGTACTCCAGACTGAACACCTGATTAACTTAGGTTCTTGAATTTTTCCCCTGGACCAGGTAAACTGATTCTTCCAACCTTGGACTGAATTAAACAAGGTCCTACTCAGTGCAAAGCTGTGGTATCCTAATATTTACTTAGGTGTATGTAAAGGAAAGCTCTTAGTACCTAATCAGCTACTCCATTTGTCTTTCCAAACTCTACCAAGCCTCTGCTTGCCATGTCTGTGACAACATGCTGTTGCTGTACATGGAAATTTTACTTATTTGATAAGGCCTCTTATCAAAGTGCTTTCTACAGAAATAAGCAGAAAATCATTGATAACCTGATTCTTAGCTCAAGGCTGTCGTGGACAGTCTATCCTAAAGTGTATTAACATAGTGCAAAATCAATATATTTTTCAGAACTTGCTGCTTGGCCTAGGAAAGTATTTTTATTCATTTCTGGTGGTCTAGAGTTATGCAAATATTTTATACTCTACCTTTTATCTGAATTAAATGAATACCACCTACTTTTAGAAGGTATTTTGTATTAAAATTTGGATAATTTTTTGTTACTTTAATTGAGATGCATCCAAACTGAAGCCATGTAAATAAATTAATAGTTCAGGAAATTATTTGAAAAAAAAGGGATTGTTTTGTGTTCACAAAAAATGGGATTTTTTTAGAGGGAGATTTATTTCAAGCATTTCATTGGACCAAAAACCTGATCTTGCAAAGGGAGAATTTTTAGTTGGAGTACGAAGAATTTAATGTAGATGACAAAGCAATAATGGTAGCTTACATATAAGACTAACAGTACACTAGAGGCCTTGAATGTCACACCTTGCCCCTGTACATACCTAATATATCATTGCCCAGCTTCAAAAAGTGATAATCCCACCTCAAAACAACACATAGTTCCAATTACTGGGAGAATAGGGTCAGATTCCCTCTGCAGCAAGCAGAGAAGAACTGAAACGCTGAACTCTCACAGATTTGATCTGACTCCTGAGCTGCAAACAAGAGATTCACCTTCTTCATTGTCTGTGTGTTCAGAGGAAGCCCAGATGACGTAGAAAAGATCCATATTTATGAATATTTTACACAAACTTTATTCAGTAGAACAAAGAAAATTCAAAAACTGTTGTCCCCAGTTATAAAGTTCTGGGAAGGCACTGTTATAAGGGGGAAACTAAAAGGAGGATAGAGAGGTTTTAAGGGGTTTTAAGCTTTGTTTTAATTCTCATTTTTCTACTCTGATTTCGATTGGTAATAAATAAATTTGGTTCATTTCTCCAGGCTGAGTCTGTTTTTCCCATGACAGTAACTGGTCTCTCCTGTCGTTATCTCAACCCACAAGCCTTTCCTTATATTTTCTCCCCTCTGTCCAGCTGAGGAGGGGTGTGATGGAGCTGCTTGGGTGGGCACCTGGCATCCATCCAGGGTCAGCCCACCACAAGCACAGCACTTGGGCTGCTGTGGGAAAAATGATCTCCAGCTCTGCTTGACCCAACACACAGACCTACCATGGTGTCTGTGACTGTGGTTTGTGAGGTGCTTAATATTGCTTGTGGTGGACTCCCTGTGCTTCTGCTTCTGCCTTTGCTGCCCCTCATCCCACCTTTCAGCTCCTCTGTAGTGCTGTGAGAGTGGCATTCCCACCCCTGCAGAAGTGACTGGGAAGCACCAGCAATGAGCCTCACTGCAGGATCACCCTGCAGGGGTGTTTGTTTCTCTGGACTGCAGGAGACCCCCTGGCTGCTTTACACTGGATGACTGGTTTTACACAGCTAAATTTTGGACAGCCAATTCCCACCTCGAGAGTGCACAATAATTATAAGACTTTCGAAAAACATATTCTGTACTGAGGGGATGAAGTTTGGAATCCTGGGCCTAATATTGACTTCCTGTGTGACACAGAGATACTGATTTGAGAGCAGAATGCTGCAGGCATGGTTTTTGTTCCCGTTGCATTGTTTCTGCCATGAAAATGAGTCAGGCAAAGAGGAGCCAGGGATTTCTGCATTACAGGAGGAATCCCTGGCCAGTGTATAGGTAAAGTGTTATTTGCAGGCTCTCTAGTTACAATTGCTTCTTCTTGTCAACCTATCTATGCTATCCCTACTTGGTAAAAGAGAGTTGTTCTGTTTCAGTAAGCATGGAAATAGTAAATATTCAGGCAAATGTGTAATTTGGGAGTTTTTTGGATTTTTTTTTAGTAAAACATATCAAGGTCTTTTGAATCTCATTTTGAAATCAACCAGTGCATAAATCTCAGATTATAAATTAGCATTTTTCTGCTTTAGGATTACCAGAGGAAAATGAATATTCAAGATTGTCAGCCAGCACTACAGCAGGCTCATTGATTCAAAGACACAGGGAGAGCCACACTACTCAGGTAAATATTTCATTGATGGTCTGCTGGAACCACTAAAACAGGAAAAGCTCATAGTAGGTGCATGTTGAAAGCTGTCTCTTGATTCAAATTTGGGTATTGGCTTTGAAAAATGCAGACTTCTTTTATAAGTTTCTGTTCAGCTTAATACAATAATAAATTTACTATTAACTTTTATTTTGCTGGAAGAATAATGATCCTGAAAGGTTCTTAGAGTGAGTTCAAAGTTTATGAAATATACTGTTGCTGGTTGTGAGGATGCTATTTTCAGGCAGGAAATGTCCCTTAACCCTGAGAGGACCAAGATGTTATGTCTCTCAAGATATTGACTCATTCATACCAGAAACACTTGCATGAACCTCATAGAATTAAATGCATAATTATATCATCCCTTTTTATATAAAAGCAATGAAGAGTTTAAAAATGGTCTTCACAAGTTTTGTACAAATACCAATAAGTAATAAAATCAAAATATCTATCAGTTAAAACAGCAACAGGTACTAAGGTAATGTGAAGCTTGCATTGGTTCTCTTAAAATTTCTAAGGAGTTAAAGTAATTTAAAAATTGCAACATAGAATTAATTTTGATGTGCATTAAGTGAACAGAAAGGGATAAACTTTTTTTAAGATATTTTCTTAATTCTTTCTTCAGAATTTTGTATCTAATGTGAACCTCTTTACTTTTTAAGTAGCCAATTCTGGCATGAGGGCATTCAAAAATTTTATTATTACATTGCATTGCTTAAGTGGCATTAGTGTATTCTCCTGTTGTCATTATGTCTTCAATCCTCTTTTCTAAAAGGGTAGTTCCAAGTCATTTTATTTATTTGAGATGACAGTAAGAAGTTTACAGTAAAGCTAAATATTGTCCAAAGACGAAACAAGTTGGAGCTGAGAGGACTTTTTTCAACAGAAACCTCTCATTAACTAATTTTAAAATTTACAAACTATTTTACCAGAAGGTGAGAGAAGTGCTTTATCACATTAGAAGCTACCTGTTGTCTGTGGGAGACAGCTGACATTTCATAACAAAATACTGGTCCAAGTTAAACAAACATTTGGCCTTTGACTTCAGCAGGAGAAAAATTCAACCTTCAACATCATACTCGGTCTTAATGTAACTTTGAAAACAATAGGTTTCAACTGAATAAATACGTGAGCAAACTGGTATAAAAGTCTTCACTTTTTGGTTTTTTACCTTAGTGTCAGAAGAACATAACTGCAGTTCCTATTCTGAGTTGAAAATTTGTGCCAAGACTGCACTCAGCACTACACTTATCCCTTGAGTAAGGCTGGCCAGAGCTGCCCTGGCACACATAGGAACATATCCATCTTGCACACAATAACAAATTTTTGCCCACCATACGTCTCAGATTCTCAAAAATAGACTTTGGCCCTATTGTGGAAAAAATACTTGCAGTTCTACTGTCTCCAGATGAGTATCCTGGATGAGGATGTTTTCAGTTGTGTGTGTTACATTTTTATTACATCAACCAAGTACTTATTACGTATGAGAGTGGCCAAAGGGACCTTTCTAGCAAATGAAAAGTCCAAGTCCCTGATTCTGCTCCAGTTACAAACCTCCCACAGTGAGATGCCTGGTGTCCTGAAGCACCTCACACCTCTGTTGCTAATAAGCTTACCTGGGTCGAGATGGTCATGTAAAAATTACATCAGTGCAGTACAAAGGGTTAAATTAACTGGGTATGGAGAGCCACTGTCATCTTCTTTTCTTTGAAAATGAAACCTGTGAAATTATTCTGCAACATATAAATCTTTTATTTTAGAAGCAAGTCGTTAACCATTTGCAAACTTGTGGTTTTTATTTTTCCAAAAGTACTTGCCAAAACTTGAACACAATTTCATTTCAGTATTTTGAAATGTCACTTTTCAGTAAGTTTTCCGATGTTTTGCCAAAGTGTTTCACAAATTTTTAAAATAGATTCCATGCAATGTACTCAGAATTACATGCAGGGACACTCCTTAAACACAAGCCAGTGAGAGCTGTGACAGGTTTAGAGAAGAAACCTGTAGTTGTGTGATTTTTTATACAATCCTTTAATGAATAAACATCTTGCAAAATGGTGTTGCCAAAAGAAAAAGGAAAAAATCTTCTTCCCATAAAAAGAAAAAAAAAATCTTAAGAAACTTCTATGCTCACAGGGCTGAGAATTCTAGCTGTGAAAACCATTCCTCACCACTGCCAAAGCATGGCATACATTTGAGAATTGTTGGGTTTAATTACTGTTGACATTTCTGAGCATGCTGCTAGTGACTCTAACAGCGTGCAAGCTAACTGTGAAAGTCTTTGCCAAGCTTCACTGTAGTAACCTTATCACTTAAAGTAATTCTTGTGCAGCTGTATGAAGTAGGACATATTTTTTCACTGGTCTGTGGAGGTACTGACTGAATATTTGCTCCAAAGAGGAAAACGTAGGTCCTTGGATTTCTTGGCAGTCACTTCAGCTAAAGGAAACTGCTTTCCTGGCTTTCAGAGGCTCCCAACATTTGTGGGGTTTTTTCAATATCTCCCTGCTAGTTCCTTACTGAAGTGACAGTAAGGGTTAGTTCATTCCATTTTTGTCACAGGATCTCAGGGCTCATATACATTCAATTAAGTTCAGACATTGTGGCTACAGTCCCATCGTGTTGTCACATCAGGTGCCAGTTACCTGCATCACTGCCTGACACATCCTGCACACTGCAAACCTACACACTCCAGAGATAATTCTTCAGGTCAGTAGCTGTCAACATAGAGCATACAGATCAATCTCTTAACAAACTTTTTTGGAAGTAGTTGCCAAGCATAAAATATCATCCAGATGATCATCCTAAAATGAAGTCTGCTGAAAAAAAAAAAAAAAAAAAAAAAAAAAAGAAGTTTCCCTGTTGGCCATAAGTGCTAATTTTCTAGGGCAATGCTTCCAGAAAGGGCAATTTTTACTGAATGAAAACGAACAAAAATTGGAAAATTCAAATACTAACAAAATATTTCTTAGTGGAAAGTTATGGAATAAAATTCTAGTTTATTCTGTTAGAAAATTATTAAAGTTAATTTTTGTCTCACCAGAAATGAAAGAACAAACATCAAAAGAAATAAGAGTCTTGTATGTCAAAAGAACAACAAACAATGGGGTCTTTAAACTAATACTTTTTTCTTCATATTGTTTTGTGGCTGTACAGGTGTAGATTTCCAAGTGTTTTTATCAATAGGTTGCAAATTAATATCACATAAAAGCATGAAGAATCTAACATCTGACACAGATCTGATATATCTGACACAGATACCTAACACTGTAACATCATTCTCTATGAAGATGAAAACTGAACCATGAATTTGGGGGTCACACCAGTTATGAAAACGTTTCATGTGCTTTAGTTTGTCCAGGCAGTAGATATTTCAGAAACTATTTGCTAGCAGAGCCACACATTTCTCTTCCCCAGCCCAGTACACTATGCTGTGAAAGCACTGTGTTTTGTGCTTTCCTTGTAAACCAAAACATTCTAGTCAAGGAAATATTCAAAATTGTAAATCAACAATCTACAGTAGAATGGTACTGCAAGACACAATATCCTGATCTACCCTTACATGAAAACTTTACTCTTAGCAACCTAAGAGTAAAGCTCCTCTACCTCAGCTTCTACAGAAAGCATTGTGGCAGCCTCTGCTCCCCAAACAGCAGAAAACTAGGAATCTTCCTTTTCCAAACTTGATTTTAAATTATTTAAATAATTATTGTTTTGAATTGCTTCAGTGATTTGTATAAACAGTTTGGCAGTTCTGAAGGTGCCTGGATCTCTAGTCTCAAATTCTTATGCCATAATTTCCTTCCAGAGGCAAAAACCTCACCAAAATGAAAGAGATGTTTCTTCTTGTCATTTTTGCCATAATCTTGCTTAGGTAGGAAATTCTGATATGACTAAGAGTCATTTCTACTCAGTCATACTCTAGGAAGTGATCCCAAAGCATACTGGATACTCCACAAATGTTGAAATTGCTTAGCAGGGTCTAAAACACAAAACCTCCTCTAACATAGAAAAGCTATATAAAATATTGCTCCTGTGCTCTTTTTCTTTCACACAAAGTATTTCCCAGTCCCTTAATCAGTCCAATGGGCTCTCTCCAGACTGTTTTAGTGATTCCTCTGTTCTCAACAGCTGCTGTGAGTGTCCATGTTTAAAAGACAGAGAATAAAGACCATTGAAATATATAAATTCTTTGGAATGCCAGCAACAGCAGCAAGATGAAATAGAGTCAATAAAAGCAAGCCTCTATATTTGTACCTCACACAAAAGCTAAGTGGCCCTGTCTTTTCTTCACAGATCCAGGACTGTGGGGGGTTTTTTGGGGTTTTGAGATTGGTTTTCTTTCAATGATATTTTAAATTTGTTATTACCATTCACTATGAAGTGGGAGGTCGTGTGAGAAAGATATAGTGGAATGAAGAAAAGCAGGCCAGCTAAAAGATTCCTTTTTTTTCTTATGAGGGCAGCAAAAAGCAACATGGTCTGTCTGTAACAGGATGAGATGGACAACCTGGAGATAATGAGCAGATGGGAAGTGAAGGTCAGCTTGAAGACTGGACTGATAAAAAGCATGTGTGTGGAGTGGGAGTAGGGAGTAAAGGCACAGGTAATGGATGATTCTAAGAAGTAAGTTTGGAAAAAGAATAAAAAAAAACCTGAGAGAGAAGGTAAATTATTAAATGGAATAAGGGATTCAGAAAAAAAGGAAGAGCCAGAGACAAAGAAGTGAGGAAAAAAGAAATCTGGAAGGAAGATCAGAACAGGAGGTAAAGAACCAAGAACAAAACTGAGGGTGATGCAGTAAAAAGAGAGGGACTAAGGAGGAAAAAGTGGAAAGTCTATATGATGTTCCAGATATGATATTCATCTTCATGCACATGTCAGTATGATCTTTTATGTAACATGAAACAAAAAAAGGGTTGCATTCTATGCAAGTTGTATACCTAGTCTCCTGAAGATTTGGTTGTCCCAGAAGAAAGGTATAAGATTTTCTACTGATAGATGCAAAGCCTCTTTGTATAGTTTAGCTCTGAATGGCTGAATATTTGTTTATTTGTAATCAGGTGATGTCATGTGCATTTAGTCCTATGGAAATGCTCCCAGAAAAAGACACAAATAAACAAGCAGCTTGCCATCCTGGTAGGTTAAGTCGTATCAGACATATGACATACCCTGATGTAGGGTTTTGGTTATCCACTTTTGAAATATGTTTTATCTGTCATATGTTGAAAGAGGTGAGATAAAAAATCATGGTTATTTTTTCACATATGGTAATATTAGAAAATCTGCGGTCTTATCTCTTCTATTTCATTTAAACCCCATGGTCCAGATTGGCAGATTGCAGTAATATAGAACCAAATATCTGACAATGTTAAATTGGAAATGTCTTTTCATATTTGTGAAGTACGTATTTATTGTTTCATTACAGCTTAAGCCATAGATCTTATTTCATGAAATCTCATTGCTTTCAGCAGTCTCTTCCCTCAAAAAGAGCTGCATATTCATTATGGTTTCAAGGGTCTTCTTTGTTCCTACTTGATTTAATATTTGTTGCCAATCACTTCTTTTGTTGACTGTTCAAAAGTTTAAAAAAAAAGAATAGTCAAGAATATGTTGCAATGTGTTGCTATCCTCCACCCATTGTCACAGTTCTAAACACTGGGCTCTAACATTCCTTATTATTGTCTGTCATGTTTGCCTATTAGCTGGAAGTAACCTTTGATCAACTTTGAAGCAAAAAGTGACAGTCAGACAGGTCTGGTGTAATAAAAAAAAAACCACTAACACCTTTGTAAACACATAACATGCAAGAGAAGACATCGGATGTTATATACTTATCACTGATCTGAATCAGTACATCCCCCGCCTTGTGTTTGTATTGTTTTGACTGTAGTGCCAAAGAATACTCTTTGTAATGTCACACAGCAACAAAAATCAGGTCCTATAACACGTTGTAGCTTTACTTTTAAAAGACTTACAGTCAAAAGCATGTGCCTGACAGATTAAATGGTATGAGGCAATGCATAGAGGAAATTCATCAGTAAGTACATTATCTTGTGCAGGGTTCTTGGTGGGCTGATGCCCCTCTGCTAAGCAGGAACATCCCAGGTCTGATTGCTGTGACCTCCACGGGTGAAAGTGCAGAGCCTTCTCTTTGAACCAGCTGATGTCATAGCCAGCTCCCTACACATTCCAGGCCCCTCTTCTGTCTCCAGTGCTTCATCCTCACTGCATTTGCCCCTGCTGGATGACACTGTAGAATAGAAGGGAACAAAACCTCCTGAGTACCCCGGTGCCCTCCCCAAGATCTGGTGTTTGGCTAAAGGGAGTAATTGTCCTTCTTTGGCTGCCACAATGGCCAGTGGCTCACCTCAAAAGGCTGCTTCAAATCTGAGCTCGGCAGGAGTGTGGTCCACCACCCCACTGACAGCACCTGTGGAGAGTGACTGCACTTCTCACTTAGAAGTGCCCAGTGGGGGAGGGAATAAATTAAGTTCCTCTGCCCTTCATTCTCTTGCTGCCACATACAGATAGCAGAGATTTAGAATGCAAACAGACTGTAAATTAGATGATGTTTTCCTGTAACATTGTTTGACCACAAGTGTAGTGTTCCTATACAACAAAGGAGGATGCCCAAATACAGCAGATACGAGTTGATGATTGTTTTTGTAGTTGCTTTGAAAGCACTGTGGCAAATGTACTCTCTATCTGGTCAAATAAAATATCTTGATTAATGCCATAAAAAGGCAGTGATCAATTAACTAGCAACATGACTTTGTCAGATACTTTTTGTTAGATTATGTGCAAAACAGTATCAGCATTGTTAGGTCAGCTGAAAACTGATATTCCTATGATAAAGGATTTGTTTTCAGATCTTATCTTGGGAAATACACAGTTGCTGTCTGAACATACTCTTCTTCTCAAGCATCAGAGGCAAATTAGGGGAATGCTCTGAAGGTTTTAAAGAGCATTGTATAATCAGTTTATCTAGTGATAAAAAAGCGAGAATTTGTTGATGGTTGATCTTTTAGTCACTCTGGGAATGTGTCACTTTTCTACTTGACATCAGGAATCTAGAGTTGAAAGAAACTCAGCAAAAAAAAAAAAAAAATTAAAAATTGAAAGCCACAAGATCCAAATAAACAAAGTACAGCCCTGTTTTGAATGTATAGATTTGTCCAACTCTATTCCCTGCTCAGGTAATCAGTGTGCCTGTCATATATTATCAAACATTGCCTACCCTGTGCTAATATTTCCTACCAGGTTGCAAATTGCAGTTCTACTCAGGTTTTGTGTGCTGATTTTATTTTGCAAAGATATTTATTTTTCTTTGATGACTGAGATACTTCCACTCTGTATGGAAGACAACTAACGTAATTCATTGATAATATTGTGATATAACTATTGATATATTTTTGACAATATTCATATAACTACTCCACTGGAAGATGCAAAAGTATGGAAGACAGGTCCAGCATTTGTGACTAAAATGTATTACTTCAAAAAATAATAATAAAAAAACCACCCCAAACTAAACAACCACCTCCCTCTCCCTCAAATCAAACAAAAAAAAAAAAAAAAAACAAATGAAGGAAAACATAATAAACAACAACAACAAAAAAAACAAACTATGGGAAACCACAACAGTATGGCAGAAAGTCAGACAACTTCCACCAGAAATAGAATCACAGTTAGATGAAGAATGTAAAATATCCAGCCTGAGGCTCATAAAGGTATGTGTGGGCCAAGATTCTCTTTCTGATAAAAACAAGAAGGCTCTGCCATGCAGGGTAAAGACAGAGATAGGAGATGTCCCTGTTGCAAGAATGATCCCTCAGTTTCCAGTGGTCTGTGAGGAAGGGCTTCTGGAGGCAGGGTTCGTTTTGTAGATAGCAACCCTTAGCCCATTTTTCTTTCATTAATTCTTCTGGAAAATCCTATGAGAAAGTGAAACTCAGGCAAACAGTGGAATTAATTTTTTAGGATGAAGTTTGAGAGCTTTCCAAGTGCCATGTGATAGCAGAGGGCTGGACTGGGCAATCAAAGATACCTGTGTCTAATAAATCTCTGACAACAATTTCCCACTTCCAGCATCATTCTACAACTAATGTTTGGAAGAAAACTGGATCTGTCCCTTGAAAAAAAATCCAGCAGAGAGCTGTAAATCGCTTGTCAGACGGGAAAACATTTTTAACTGAAGCATTTGGCAATGCATTTTTGTTCATATATGTAGTCCATTTTAAATTTTATTTTAAATACAGAGTTACTTTTAAGATTATCCCAAAATGTATAGTTCAGCCAAGTTATTACTTCCTTTGGTATGGCATCCATATAACAACATCTGTTCTAAAATTAGTTTCTTCTTTTGATGTAATACAAAATTTTAACTGAGAGAGATATTTTCCTGTTTAGAAAAAAGCAAATGCAATGTATTTTCAGTTATGGATCTCATTAATTTTTTGCTGGCATGCCTGCTCCAGAGCAATTCCAGATTTGCACAAGACAGAGCACCTGTCTTTGCCATTTTCTCCTTTCCAATAAACCCATTTGACATCCATTTGGAGTTTTATTTTTGGACATTGTAAATTTGCTCCAACACAAACAAAAATCATCAGCAGCTTAAAAGAACAATTAACTAAAATAATTTTATTTTTGTATATCACATATCAAGTTATTACACCCAGTGGGTCTGCTATTGCAAAAAAAATGCCTGTCCCAGCGCTCCCATGACAGTCCCATGAATCAGTTTGGATCACAGTGTCACATTTGAAGATTTTAATTGGAATTTTGAAGCATGTAATCTCATTTATCATAGCTGCTCTGTGCTCCCTGCTGGGGTCTTACATAGCCAATGCTGGTTTCCCAATCAAACACAAATTTACATATTGATTTGATTTATGTTGAACACTTACCTAGGCTTCTTAACACATCCTTGGTTTGCTGTGTGCTTTCCCCTTATATATTTAAGTCAAGATTATATTGACAAATAACATGTAGACTAGCAGATTTTTGATTTTCCTTGATTCGGTAGTTGGTGGAAAGCAATCCTTTCCTGTTTTCTGCTCTCTCTTTAACATAAAAAAATCCCCAAACATACCTGTTGGTACCTGCAGGGTTAGCATTTTTGGAGAGGTTGCAGTGTGCCTGTTCTATAGTTCAGAAAGAAAGTTATGACACTCATGTTTGGAAAGAGTCAGTGTAGGGGCTTATCAGATTTTAAAAGATTAAATGAAAAAAATGAAGCCATTGAACTGAGTTAGAAACATTTTTGTGGGAGTTGCATACAAGTTGAATCAAAATATGTTGTTCTTGCTAATAATTGCTTGCAGTAAGAATTATTTTCTGAATTATTGAATGAAATGGTGTTTAATTTTGAAATAAGAGGTGAGAACATCCTTATCATTACTGTCTTTAAAACTGGGGATCCACAGAAGATCCTCTGGGGTCTGTGAGCTGCTTTTGAGGGCTGTAATAAAGTTAAATGTGAGTCACCTTCTGACTGAAATTTATTTGGCTTTCATATTTAGGCAGCCTACAAACTGAAACAGATTGTAAACAGCGGATTTGTCAAGGCAGTTTCATTTCTAAAATAATTATAATAATTTATCAAAAGCATTTTACATTTATTGCATAATTCACTTTAGATCCTGATCAAAGTTTAGAAAGGTAAAATCATTGCTCTTCTGAGCTCTGTCTTCCCAAGGATTCCATGATGGGACCTCAACTTCACTAATGGAGGAGAAAAATCAATGATGTAATAATTAACTGTGAGCATTTACTGTCAGTTACTTTAAAACACAAACATTGATAAATCTGTTGAAGAAAACAGCTGGCATTATTTCTCCCAACAAAAAATATGAACTAGCTACAAAATGGAAATGTCTCAGCCACACAGGGGTATATGCTTTGCATGTCCTTAAATTGTGCTGTGATTTTCTCTTGTGCTTATATGTCTATAGGCAGGAATCTTACTTAAATTTAAAGAAGCAGCTAAAAACAGAACTGTAATACAACACGAAGTGCTACATTTTGTGCAAAAAAAATTTGATTGTATGTTTTAAATAATATGCAATTATCATATGTAATTAAATACTTCATTTCTGGTGAATACTAGTAAAAGCAGTGCATTCACAAATGAAAAAAAATAATATAGTAGTATACACATATTTTTTAAAAGGTAAACCCTACATTTCATCAGTGAGGGAGCAAACTGAGGTAAAATACTGAAAAGAATCTACCAGTAATAAATCTCTGCTTGTCAGACTGTGTAATAAGCCCTTTAGTCATAGGCTGATGATTAAGACTCTGTTGCGTTTGACACACAAATGAAGAATATAAGTTCTTTGCTTCTGAATGTTACAAAACATCCTCTGTAAAGTTATAGCATTTGATCTTTTAAAGCAGAATGAATTTCTTGAGATTCTAGAGCAAAATCTCTAAATAACTCAAAGTTAATTTTAAATGTGCCCATTAATCATTTCATCTGGCATACTTTTTTGTCACAAATTATTTAAAATATGAAACTTACTACTTTCTATAATTAAAAACTTGCTGAATTTTTAACTTGCATATGAAATAGACTGTAATTAAAAGAATTTACTGACTTACCTTATAGCAACTCATCTTAATTCTAAGACAAAGTTGAAATCCAGCATGTCTGCTTTGGGCTGTAAAGTGAAATCTAGGCAGAATTTTAAATCCAGAAGGCAGTTCAGAGCCTCATTCTCCAGTGTCTACACAATACTCAAGAGTGTATAGGCAAAACTGTGCTCCAAGGTTTTCATGATTGTCAGCATATAACCAAAGTGCTCTGTCTCCAGTGCTTTTTTGTGCACTAAAACCACAAGGGACTCTCTCTGAAGGTTTTACTTTAGCACACTAATCTGACAGCACAAAGGAGTCAGAGTCAGAGGAGTCAGAGTCCTTCTGCTCTGCACTCTGAGTCCACCCCTTGTACTTGAAGTGTTCTCTCAGCATGTGGGAACTTGGTCTCTTCCTTAACCTGAAAGAACTGTGGTGAGTTGACCCTGGCTGGACACCAAGTGCCCACCAAACTGCTCTATCACTCCCCACTGCAACAGGACAGGGGACAAAAATAGGATGGAAAAAAATACATGGATCAAGACAGAGGCAGTCGACTAAAGCAAAAGTGAAGATTGTGCACATGCAAGCAGCAAAGGAAAAGAAAATAAAACAAAAATATTTTGTTCTTTACTTCTGATCAGCAAGCAATAGCTGGATACTTCCTGGGAAGCAGGGCTTCAGCACTTGTGGAGGTTGTTCTGGAAGGCAAACTTTATAAATAATGAAAGTCTCCCCTGTCCCCTGCTTTTTTTAGAAGTGTGCAGACAGCATATGGTAAGGAATATCCCTTTGGTCAGTTTGGGTCAGCTGGCCTAGCTGTGTCCCCTCCCAAGATCTTGCCCACTCCCAGCCTACTGATGTGGGGGCAGAATGTTGGAGAGACAGAGCTGAGGCTGTGCCAGCTCTGCTCAGCAGCAGCCAAAACACCAGAGTGTTATCAGCTCCTTTCTAGTTACCAATACAAGAGGAAAATTATCTCCATCTCAGCTAGGACCAACACAGAGAAGTTGAATCCACATCTTCTAATTTCCCAATATACTCTAACTTCTAGAGAATGATGAAAGTCCTTCCATGCCTGTCGTGCTGGAACTGAGTCATTTGTGTTCTGTCATCAACCAAAATTCTTGATGCCAGGAGGACAGCACTTGCTGCTACAGCCTGAGAGTTTGGGCTGTGAAATGGAAAGAATTAATCCTGAAAGCTCCTCCCTGGGCTGCTCATTACAAATATATTTTGTCCATCTTGCCTTATTTTGCAACGGAAAATATGGCTCTAGTTTAAATCCTTCAATCCATTGCAGTTGCCAGTTAACTGTGGAAACTCCACAAGCTCTTTTGTGTGTGTCTTTGACACTTCAGGTTTTCTTGTTTGCTCAGTAAGAGTTCTGGATACTAAATACAGGGATGGTGTTTCCACCCAACAGCAGAGCTGTTAAATGCCAAGTATTCAAATACTATATGTTTTGTGGGTCTAGCCCAAATGCTGTTTACCATGTCTGATTGACCATTGACTTTGAGTCAGAAAATCCTGGTCTACAGTTGTTGTTGCTGATACAGTTGGTTGAAGTTATTTGTTTAGAGTCCATTAAAAAGATCAGTAGTCTTAAAGTAATTAATTCCCACACACATCATTCACCCTTCATAAAATACCTGCTCAGGATATAGAATAATAATCAAGAAACACAGCTTATTGTTTTACATCATGCTTCATGTAAAATTACTCAGCCAACCTTTTCTATAATGAATATGTATAATAGATCTTCAGCCTGTCACAGGTCTAATCATAAATGGAAAAGAGAAAAGATACCATGTTATTCAAATACATCTAATTAAATTAATTGGTTCATTTAGAGCTCTGCCACTTATACATTTTCCCCCATTTCATTTCGACTGCAGTTTCATCTCATGTCCTTCATGCAGGTTGTTTTCCAGCTTATTTACCAAATCAGTTTCATCATGAATAAATGTTTGAGATATTTTTCCATCCCTGCTTAAGAAAGTACAATAAAATATGTACACTTATTTGTGAACTGGACCGACTTTTGTCCCCTATGCACTGGAAAATGAGCTCTGTAGTGAAACTGATGACCCCATATTAATCTACAGCTTCCATAAGCAGGTCCAGTATAATAAAGTTTCTTCAGTGCCTACAAGCTATAAACAGGATGCATTTTTCAATTCCTTGCCAAGGCAAAATGTACTCACTTCTCACCCTGCCCCTATGTGCCTTTATGTTCCTTGGAATAGCAGTGGCACTGTCTCTTTTCAAATACTCTGTCCGTCTCTCAATCTAAAAATTCTTCCAGGCTTCATTAGACGTACTATCCAAACTTTTGTTTGTGATTGGAGCACATCCAATTACACAGTTTCAAAATATCTATTTTTTTTATAACGACATTTATCCTCCAGTGTTCAGGTATGTCTTTGATTAATTATCTCTGGAACTCTTTCAAATGAAACTCTTGCAATGACCATCTAACAAAGCTTGGTTCTTGTGTATTCCAGCACCTCACTGAGAAGCATGCCTAGCACAGGTTCATGAAATGTCTTAAATTTAGGTACAAATTAGGTGTCCAAAATGGGAAGACTGTATTCCAATCTATGTGTTTTCTAAAATGGATTATGCTCATAATTTAAACCCACAAAACACTAGAGAAACTGGCCATGAGTAAGCCATGGTGACTCACAAACTATTCAGCTGTTCTATAGGATAAAGCCACCTGACCTGTCTTTCTTGATAAGTTGTTTCCAAGTGCAAACTTTTGTCTTCTAATCTTTTATGAACCACTGAAAAAAAGAAAAAGTCTGTCTTGTCTCTGATATTTCTCTAGCAATATCTGTGGAACATTTCATTTTCACTTGAGTTGCTGAGATGCCCTGTTGCATTTTGTGTAAATATAACAGCAAATAGGTTTTTAATTTTATAGTGATATGCAATTGAGATACACTTTAATGAAGTCTTTCAAACATTTCCATTTTTCTTCTTAAAAAGAAAAAAAAAATCAGAACTTTAAACTGAAAGTACTTGATTATACCTGTTATTAAGGCATAATACAGGTATATACATTTCTTTTCGAAGTATCAACCAACCAGAAATTAAGCAAATTTCCTGTAGATATTCAGGCATGTCCATGTAAGGGTTCATTCCTTCTCTGATAGCACTTGCATGTGAAAGGTGTGACTGTCACAGGACACATTTGATACAGCAGTGTAAAGCCTGGCAAACCCCTCTCTAAACCCCTGTACTCCGGCACTGGCTATTCCGTGAAGGAACAGCAGGAGCCGCAGGCAACGGCAAAGTCTTCTACCTCAGGAACCTATCAGTGACAAAAAAGCCCTTCATGTCACTCAGCTTTCCTTGCAACTGGAACCAATAATGTGTGAGGTGTCTCATGAGTGTTTAAGGGCACTGCACACCATTTCCTTTATCATAACTAACATGCAGTCATCTCTCATTATGACAAGTAGAAATGCAACCTAAACATGAGCCCATTGTGTGAGGTGGAGTGTGGGCATTTCTGTCGTGCCATAAGTGTCTCTTACAGGTGCTGCTGTGGGGTTCTTAAGAAAGAAGGTAAGAGGATAAGGGTTGTGGGCTATTAGATGTTATGATGGGCTTGTGTCATATTTTCTAGTTACAGAAAGCTCCCAAGCCAATAGATCTCAGTACCTGCTCTAGGGGCTGCTGTACTGCACAGGTGTCAAGTAAGTCTTAAAGGACTGTGAGATGGACTTCATTGCTTCATAGACTTGTGCTGCTACGAGGGCTTCAAACTGACTTGAACAAAATAAATAGTCACTGGAATAGAAGAGTTAAATGGAAGGGAACAGTTTCTTCTAAGTGGATTATGAATCCAATACAGAACTGTGGCTACTTAGAATGAAATTATAAATAGA
This sequence comes from Rhipidura dahli, assembly GCA_013399225.1. Classification (NCBI taxonomy): domain Eukaryota; kingdom Metazoa; phylum Chordata; class Aves; order Passeriformes; family Rhipiduridae; genus Rhipidura; species Rhipidura dahli. Next base: position 2,016,292 of record VXAC01005718.1, on the reverse strand, counting down.
TTCAGGCCAACTGAACCTACAGTTGAAGTTGTTAATGTATAATCTGGAGGAAGACAAGGACTGGCCCCTGGTTCTAAGGTTAACACCTGTCTGACAAGTCACCTTACTGATTCTAATATGCAACAAAGGTTATAGTTTCTTGGTTATGGCTATTTGTGTACTTAGATTTAGATGAAAAACCTTTTTAGTCCTGCAGCAGCTGTAGGCAGTCTGCTTTGTGTGATTCAGAGAATTGTGTTCATGTACCCTTTGACAACACAGGGAAGTTTTTTTTCCATTTATTTCGTTTTTGACAGTTGCTTCATACAACTTCAGACATTGTGACTTCAGGTTCTGTGACTTTCAGACAACAGATTGCAATAGGGCAGTTCTAAATCACTGATGTTCTTTCTTTTCAGTGCAAAGAGTTTAAAACCCTTTTGGAGGACAAGCTTGCTTCAAATTATTAGCAAGCTCATTTGATCTGTTTCCTTTATCCACCTTTATTATTATTGTTATCGTTATCATTATTTTCTTCTCACAGGTTATTCATCAGCTTAGACTTTCTGAGAATGAGAGTGTGGCTCTACAAGAGCTTCTAGATTGGAGGAGAAAGTTGTGTGAAGAGAGAGAAGACTGGCAGCAAATATTGCACAATACTGAGCAAAGAATCACAGCCCCACCTCCACCCCCTTGTAAGAAGCCCACGCTGCTGAAGAAGGTAGAAGATACCTCCTGCAACAGACTCTCTTCAGGCATATGGGATACCACCATATGATTCAGATGTGTGTTTGCAGACTGTTAGGAATGGAACCATCTAATGACTTTAATCTGCACAATCAGCAAGTTTTCTTCCCTTCACAGAATGTGCAGGGATTTTTTTATAAGCACTAATTGGATAGCACAGGATGGAGGAGCTGTTTAGGTCTGTCACGTGTGTGTGTGTGCATGTGTGTGTTTGCTCTTTTCATATATATACATGTATACATATATGTGTGCCCTGGTGAGTATATATATGTATGCATATATAGATATATATGGAGACAAACTGCACTATGAGAACTTGGTTTAAAAGTACAAAACAGTCACTTAGAGTTCTCCCATGGACAACTGAAGAAACTATGTTAAGCAAATGATGATGGGGAGAAGTGACTGACAGACATTTTAGAGAGATCAGGAAAGTCTGTGTGCACACTGTACAGCTGTTTTATACAGTAAAAAATATGTTTCTTGTTCCCTAATGGATGGGTTTATTATATTACATGTATACATATATATATATTTCTTTGTAGATGTCTGTGTTCCATGGAGATTATTTACATGTTTATTTCTGGTGTTTTATAACTTCATGCAATTGGTGCTGTCATTCTTTCTTCAAAATACAGGTAATAAATTCAGTACTTGCATTTTCTTTCATAGTTCATCTTTAACAACATACCAAACAGTTTCAACACTGTGTTATTTTTTTCAGAACTGGCAATATCCTTTCTAAAATCCAATCCTGAAATTCTTGCAAAGCTCCTATGAGCAGGAGTGATTTGGTGCTGTTCACAGTCCCGAATTAGAGACCATTACTTCTTTTTGATGAACCTGCATTTCTGAATGTGTGAACTGCAAATTTTGCAGTTACATCTCAAATCCTATTTCATTCTGGATTATGTAAAATAATGAGGCTCTCATTTAGATTGTAAGTGTGGTTTGAGATTCATACCTGATTATGCATAAGGTCAGGTGTCAGTGGAAAGATACATAATGGTAATGAGGTATGAAAATAGGTCTGTGATTTACTGTTACAAGCCTGAAGGCTTTGCAGAGATGGCTAAAGTGTTATGTCCTTATTATGGTAGCACAGTGATGCATTTATACCTCAAATTTCATATAATGAAATGGTTTCAGAAATTGCAGCATTCTAGTTAGTGTACATGAGTTCTGAGCAGTAATGTTAATTTATGAAAAACATGCTGCTGGGAACTTGTTAGTTATTGCTCAGAAGTCTTTGAAATACTGCTTTGCCACTGAAAGGTGTAATTTATATATATTTAAAGGTATTTTTCTGGGGCTACTTATTTTAAATTCTTGGAATGTGTAGAGCCAATGTGGAACCCTTTTATTGGTTGTTTGTCCCACTCCTATTGAGATCCAGGAAAAAGTGTTTCCAGTTTTGCAAGTGGATATAAAACAAATATTTTCAAATGTAAGCTAGGTCTAAATTGGTGAGGTCAATCTTTGCTGGAAGTTGTTGAAAAAGAAAAAAAATCCCTAGAGGTGTAGGTTTTTCCATCATGTTTGACAGAAGTTTCAAGCAGGCTGAATAGCAAAAGGCAATCACATGCTTGTTTGTTTGTTTATTCAGGAAAGCAGCAAAACTCAAATTGTTCCCATGAGTATCACCAAGCTGTAGGCAGAATTAAGCACCTTCCCTTGCTGGAGATTAAAGCAGACATTTTGAGTGGACAGGAAGGGGAGACACCAAGTCAGCTCAGAATTTTACCTCGTTACCACTGTTAGCTTCACAGAAGTCCTCTACGTAACAATCGTCATTTCTATTTCATGGAGAATGAGGAACTCTAGGCTCCAAATTTTACCTTTGCCTGATCTAAATGGCCACAGATAATAACCTTATCAGGGGGCAGGTAACCCCTCTGAGTGAGAAAACAACTCTCACCTGCTACACAATGATGTCAGTGAGCCTGTGCCTGGAAGAACCAAGGTTTCTTTTCGCTCAGATGACCAGGGACACACAGAGATCCCTCTGTGTATGTGAAGTGAAATGGCTCCAGAACTGGATGCAGAAGAGCTAATTAGCCTGCTCTTGCAGCTATATTGCTTCCAGGGTGCAGGTTGTTATCCCTACATGGCACAGCATCCCTATCCATAGTCACAACAGCATCTACCCAGCCAGCCTAGCAATGCTGAGCACCTCAGTGCAGAGATGTGCAGACATGCCCTGAGGCTTATCTCTCCCCAAATGGGCCTGGCAAGCAGCCCTCCCCTGAGCTTTATCCTATTGCTAACCCCAATGCTCACTAGCTGGCTGGGCCACTGGTAACAATCAACCCACAGCAGCCTGGAAGTTTAAGGCAAGCTGTAAAAACTGACTGAGAAACCAGTTTAGATCATGCCAAAATCCCCGCTGCTGCTGCTGCAGTGAGCTTGCTCACAGTCACTGAGCTGTTTGTGAGGTGAGCTTGTGTGTCTCCAGATGACACTGTTGTCATTGCTGCACTTGGAATGAGGGAGTACCCAGAGGGGAGAAAATACATTTGTCAAACAGTGTTTAAAATGGAAAACAATTTAAATATACATTATCCTACTTGCAGTCCTTACTAAAAGTTGTGTTAGAACTGTGAGCAGCCTCAGCTGCAGGAGCTCAAATGGGGTCTTAAGGAATGTTTTTGCTGCGTTCAAAGTCCATACTGTGCCCTATAACAGCAGTATGAACCAGTGTGGAAAAAAGGTATGTAGGTTTTCTAGCAGTTTCATCAACACAGTTACATGGGAGAAGCCAGCGCACCCCTGATTCAGGCAATCTGATTCTACAATGAGAAAAGCAGCTTATAATCCCCTGTGCAGAAGGCCTTTGTGCTATTTTTTTACAAACTTGGGTAAAACATACTTTCTGGGGCTGTTATTTAAAGCGTGTCACCACAGTGCAATATGACAAACTTAGAAGATCTTTTTTGTTTTGCTTTATTTTGTTTCAATTTCACTTCTAATTCCAGGTTACATAAAGGCTAACTTTTTACTTGGAAAGATTTTTCAGGATATTCCATTAAAATATAGTACTGTAGGAATAAAGCATTTGCTTTAAAATGTGTTTTAAATATTTCTCTCATGGCATTAAGACACTCTAGAGTGTGACTTATGATGTCATAATTCACACCTAGTGTGTTCATTGGTCCCTTGGCCTTTGGCCTCATGCCTAACAATGCAGTTGGTAGGGAATTATTATACCATAATTCACACCCTACTGTGTCTTATTGCTTAAATAACCATACCCCCAGAGGTGTCTCAAAACTACCATTAAAGTTTATATTGTGTATCAAAATGTGTTTACAGGGCTGGGAAAATATACTACTGAAATTTTGAAGTGTTGAGAAGTAGTTTTAGCAGAACTGTACAGTACTTGTAAATTAATCTCCCCAGTAGAGTATGCACCAGCCAATCACAGTATTTCTGGAGTATATGAAGTCCTGTCTTTCACATTAAAAAATAGCTTAGACAAAAACAAAAGCCTTATGAATTTAATATTCTAAAGGGGAAGATTAAAATCTATAGGCATGCTAATGCCCTTAATATCCAGTGAACAATCTAAAATATATTTATATTTGCAATAAAGCAATTTCAGGATGCTGGGATTATCATCAGATAATCACTCCTCCACATTGTGCCTTATTGCTTAATTTTTAATATGTGAAAAAACCGAAACGCCTAACAAATCGCCTTCAGCATAAGGTAAGAGGAATCAGATCTGTATTACACTTTAAAAAGTTATTGGTCTTAAAGCCAAGAGAATTCTGAAACCACATTAAGCCACAATAAACGAGAAACAACATGTACTGGCATGAGAAATTTTTTAAAACTTGTATACCTTACTTGTTACTCCTGAAATAGCACTTGGTGTCATTTAGTTGCTGTAGTTACATTCCTATTGCAGATTTTAAGCAAAACTTTGTTTTTAAAAACTGATTTAGTCGTTCAGAGAAATACATGCACCGATATTTTTCAAAAGGTCTGTGTACAGCATGAAGTGAAAAGCCTTTTAAATTTTTGTATTGTTTACAAAACAATAGTATGATTGTTGAGTAAGTGAAATGCATTTACCTTTTTTTTTGCCAGTGATCCTTTTTTATTCTAAAAGGTTTAATTACTTTCTTTAATAACTTTATTATACTGCAGATCCTTTGTGTGTGGGACAAAGAATTTCATTAACTTGCTAAGAAAGCATAATAGATTGTAGCATAGTTCTAAAGTGATAGTAATAACCATATTAATTGTAGCTTTTAATTCTGCTGTATAGTATTGGCATCCCTAGTAATCCTGTTATTCTTATCTCTATAAAGCCTGCTAATATCTGAAATGCTCTGAGGAACTTGAAGTAAGTTTTGCCATTCGCTTGTTAAATAATAAATGTAACTAAACTCTGTACAAATCAGTTTTCCAGAATGGTATTAAACATTTCATGGCTTTGTGTTTTAAATATATAATTTTTAAAAAGAGAACACCACCTGAGCACAACTATTTGACAAGAGCTGAACAAAATAGAAAGAAATGCTTTTCTTCTGGTTCTGCTGTTCTCTGTATATTCAGGATTTTCCTTTTGAGAAAAAATAAATAAATCCCAGTGCTGGCTTATACTGTGCCTGTGAGAATTAGATCATTAGCAAAGACTGTCTGTCCTCCCCACTGTGGCTTGGCCTTTTCACCAACCCATGAATGTATGCTGGATCTGGTCAAATCATGCATTTTGCTGTGAAGTGTCATAGGCAAAAGTTCAGTCAAGTCAGGATTTGACTTTTTGAGGATTTTTGATTTATTACAGTAAACAAAAGAACTTCATCTTGAATTGGTTAGACGTATTTATTTCAACATTAAGTAGCTTGGTTTGGTTCTCATATATGTGAATAAAGTCCCCTCTTTACACTTTCCTATTTCCTTTCCTGTCAACTTAGTCTAATTTTCTATCAGACTTTTATGATAAAAATGGAAATGTTCTTAAATTAAATTATAGCATAAACTTTATGATTAATTTTTGAAAAAAGTCCTTTAAAATACCGAAATAGAATATTTCAGTATTTCAACATCTTTTTCACCTCTCCTAGCTGAAAGTGTTTGTTGGATGCAGTCTGAATTTACACATGATTTCAACTCTTCACAAACATACCTTTTCATAAATCCACTCTTCTCTGAAAAGACCACACTAATGGAAATTTTTTCTGCAATGCAGGAGAACTGCTGAGGTCTTTTGAAGTATCAGCAGGGAAAATCTGACAAGCATGGATATATTTCTGTCATAGCAATGTTCATGTGACAGTTATTATCTAATGCTTGTGCCCTCACTGTGTTTTATTTGGGCTCTAGCCCCTTCTCAGTCTACCTGGATATGTAGTCACCTATCTCCTGATACTCATTAGAGTACAGAAAGAAAAGTGCTGAATCTGTCATATACTCCCAGAAAAAGGGAAGAAAGGTATTGCAGACTCTTTCTAATTAACACTTAATATAAATTACTTACATGTTTCCAAAAATGAGTATTGAAATGCAGCTTTCTCCCTGTCCAAATGTGACCAAACCATTAGCAATGAAATTGCCACAGCTACTAAATTACTCTTTATGCAGATATAGCTCCTCTGTCTCACAACATAGTACAATTTGGTGGTCCAGAATTTATTTCAAAAACTATGGGACCTGATTTTGTATCCTTTTGGAAAGACAGCTCCATGTGGTTTGTTTGAATTAAAGCCATCTCTAACTGCTTTTAGTGCAGACCCTCCCTAAAAAAGTAGTCTGAGCCTTACAAATCAAACAGGCAGGCAAAGTGTTGCCTAATCTGACAGGAATAAGGAAAACATTCATCAGTGGATGGGTAAGGTTGGGTAAGTGCTTTGGAAGTTTTCAGATACCATGACCTTCCTCATGGTTCTGACCAGTAGCCTGAATATAGATTTGGTCTAAATTCTTGCCTAATGAATCTAGTCACAATCAGTCAATGCAGTTAAAAGTATCTTGCATAGAAATTACTCCTCTAGTCATCTAAATTCATATTTTAGTAACATGATTACTGAAAGCATTTAATCATGTCTCACTCTTACTAATGTAGCTGCCATGTCTGTAATATGAATTGAGCAGTTAGAAAAGGAAAAAAATAAAGACAATATGAAAATAAGTGCATTTAAAAAGTATCTTCTATGTTCATGCTGAGACTGGGGCTCCTTGGGTTGCATAATTGTCATAAGTAACATGCTAGATGCTATATCATCACAGATCAAGACAATGTCCCAAAAGTAGCTCTCAAAGTTTAAATACTTCCTTCTGCCCTGTATAATCCCTGAGTTCTCATAAGGTATGAGTAGTTAGCAGTCAGACATCATGCAGCCTGAAAAGAGGGCATCTTTTGCCTCCCAGAGGAGACAAACATCCAGATCTCAGCTTCTCTGAGGTGGGAAAGACATTCTATTTAGTTGATAAAAGGCACAATGATGGATTCTTTATATCAAATATCTCATGTAGGTATGCTTGCTTTTCTAGACAAATACAACACTCTCTAGCAGGCTTATTTTTTCAACAGAGGTGTTGATTTGTAGCTGGGGAATATGGGTCTAGTTTAAGTCCATGATTTTACAGATATCTTCAGTTAAGTTCAGTGTTTGACCCCAGCTAATTTTTACAGCCCACAGATAATTTACTTATGTAATTGCTGTATAGAAATAAAAGGCCACATCCTGCCAAGTCAGTTCCTATAAGGAAATTACACAAGACCTACCTTTTAGGTGCCTTGTCTCTGGACAGGCAGGCAGGACTAAGTTGGGTTTCCATACTGGCTGGTCTAGTTACAATTCCTGACTCCATCTGACTCCAAATTTCTTGTGAAGAAAGAGGCACTCTACTCAGGGGAGAAAGGGAGAATCATAGAATTGTTTAGGTTGGAAAAGACCTCTGAGATTGAGTCTGACAGTAAACCAAACACTGCCAAGTCCATCCCTAAACCATGTCCCAAAATGTCATATCTACAAGTCTTTCAAATATCTCCAATCTAAACCTCCCTGGCACAACTTGAGGCCATTTCCTCTCATCCTATCACTTGTTACTTGTGAGAAGAGACTGGCCCCCACCTCACTACTACTTCCTTTCAGGGAGGTGGAGAGGGTGATAAGGTTGGATTCCTTTAGCATCAAGGCAGATTACTTAAACTTTTTGTCCCCATGTGCAAAGCTGCTTCCTGTCCAGTCTGCCCCCAGCCTGTTCTGTTGAATAGGGGTTTTCCACTGGGGATCCAAAATTTTAATTTGTTTTTGAGCAAAGTTAATCTTCTGCCAGCCCATTCCTTCAGGCTGCCAGCATCCACTGACACATCAGCCCTCTCCTCCAGAGATTTATTTGCTGAAGTATTGACTCTTCTTCATCCTGCTGCATACACAGAATTTGCTGTCTATTATGCACAAATGTATTGACTGTACAGCTCATTAATAAAGATACTATTTTCCCCAGTATTAACCCTGAAGGAAAGCTACTGTGTGGCTGACAACTGGACTTTATGCTCTTGTAATACGCTTTGAACCCAGTGGTCTGGCTAATTTGTTACCGAACATGAAGTCCACCTACCTGAATCATATCCCATCAGTTAGATTGCAGGTTGCTGTCATAGACAGCAACCTTGGTTCACAACAAATAGATAAAGAGGTGGTTGAAAATGAGTTCCAAGAAAGTAATCACTGGCAAACTGGCAGGAAGGAGAGATTCCACATTTGATCTCTTCTTAAGAGGCTTTTGAGACCCACTTCTTTTCCAAATATTTGTTATTTGAATAGATGCCTGACCAAGAACAACTTATATAAAACTAAGAATGGCACCAAACTCAAATGATCTTGTAAGAGTGCTGGGGCAAAATTTAAACTGGTGCTGAAAAACTGCCAAAAGTTCTCCCATAGTATGGGAATATAAGAGATGCTCATTTAGCCCTCAGTGGGGAAAAGCATGCCCACAGTCTGAGACACAGCAGGGCTTCAAGACTCAAAGCTCTCCAGAGAGGAAGGGCAAAAACTCAGTTTTGGAAGACCATGTCTAGGAACTGAGTACACTCTGGTGGAGTTTGTGTGTTTTGTGCTGAGACAGTGAGCTATGGCACACAGCACTTGGCATGAAAAAACTGTATTGTCATAAGTGTGGTATTGCATAGAGATACACTCTGTGAATGTGTGTGTGCATGTGTCTGTAAACTTAACATGTTCTCCTTAGGTGTTACTACAAATAAAGCCCTTATAGGAACACTGGGGTTCTCAATTCAGGCTTGACAAAAGGCCTGAAAATTTTATTCCATTATATGTCTTCACGTGTCAGAAATGTTCTCCTTGCTCTGTACAGTCCATGATAGCTCCAAATCCTGTTATTTGGAGAAATAATACTTCCTGTGCCTCCCTCTGCTTTTCATACATGGAAATAATAGGTGGGTGAGAGTTCTGTGAGAAGAAAAAGCAAGATTTAGCTCTGTTTGGGTACAATCAGAGAACATATCAAAAGTACCACTGGACAGGAAAATAGTTTCACATGATCATGACAGTTAAAAATTAGGAAGCAAGTGATTTTGTCTCTGATGATTTTTGGTTGTTTTTTTTTCATACATTTTCTCTTCCATTTAAGTTATAAACAATGATATACTTAAATTATGGCAATGAATCTTAGACTCATAGAATTCTTTAGGCTGGAAAAGACATAAGAAAAAAGGTCTTGAAATTGCCAAGAGCTAGGAGTCATCTTTTTATCCAGTTACTGCTATTACAAGATCCATTTTGCTTTGTTGCAGCCTTGAAATGAAGGCACATGAAGATAAGATTGAGAGCAGCCCTGAGAAGGACTTGGGGAGGTTGATTGGCAAAGAAGCTTAACACGACCTGGCAATGTGCACTTGCAGCCCAGATAACCAACCCTGTCCTGGGCTGCATCCAAAGCAGTGTGGGCAGCAGATCAATGGAACCCCTTACTCTACTCTTGTGAGTCTCCACCTGCAGTGCTGCATCCAGCTCTGGGCACCTCAGCCCAGGAAGGACATGGACCTGCTGGAGTGAGTCCAGAGGAAGATGGTCAGACGGCTGGCGGTCCTCTCCCATGAGAACAGCCTGAGAGAGCTGGGGTTCTTCAGCCTGGAGAAGAGAAGGCCCTGGGGAGATCTTAGAGCACCTTTCAGTACCTAAGGGAGGCTACAAGGGAGATGTAGAAGGACTTTTACAAAGGCTGTAGTGACAGGATAAGGGGTAATGGCTTTAAACTGATAGAGGGCAGGTTTAAATTAGATACTAGGAAGATATCTACTGTGAGAGTTGTTGAGACACTGGAACAGGTTTCCCAGAGATGTTGTGGATGCCCCATCCGTGGAAGTATTCAAGGCCAGGATGGATAGAGAATCTGTGCTCCCTTCTGTAGTGGAAGGTGTCCCTGTCCATGGCAGGGGTGTTGGAACTAGATGGTCTTTAAGGTGTCTTCCACACCAAACCATTGTGTGATTCTATGATACCACCTTTCAGATATGATCAGGTGAACCTCTGTAATCATTTAGCTTTCAGGGTCAATAAGATTGCTAGCTAAGGGTGAGCTGTGATAGCTCTCTAACAGGTGATGAAGCCATGAACTCATTTCCCCACAGGATTTCAAACTGCCAACAAGTTGTAGCAAAAGTGCTCACTTAGTTTAAGCATTGAATGTTGTCCTATATATAGAAGACAGAAGACATGCTGTTGCTTTCATAAATGTTCTTCTAAATTATAAATGGTTACTTAATAGATATGAGACTATCTCTCACCTATACTGAGATTAGTTGATCTTGAAGAGGCTACTTCATTATCAGAAACAAGTGGGAACCATCATAGAAAATATTTCCCACAGCTTTTTGGGGTCAAGTGACTTGCTCTGAGAACTCATCATAGCCTCTAATAAAAGCACAGCTCCTTGTTTCTAATTGCAGAACCTTGTTCAGACAATTCCTAATTTAAAAAATTGTAAACACATAGAGGGATATAAAACCCACAGGTTGTGACCCAAGAGCCCTGGTAACTGGAAGGGGTCATTCAGACACAGAAGTTTCTGATTTCAGTCTGATCATTGACCTCCATAGTAGTGAGCTTCATGTAAAGTGTGCCCTGAAAACTTTTGTAGTCAAGATGCTTGTGGTTTTGGAAGTTTTACTTTTTCCCCTGATTACAAAGTAAGAGTCAGTAAAAAAATCCAGTTTAAAACCTCAAACATTAACATGTAGTGAAGTGCAAATGTGAAGAGGTGAGCAATCAGGTCCAGCACAGATAAAGATTTTGTGGAAGTCATGAGTGTTTTTGTTGTAGATTGTGCAAGACATGGCTGAAAATAACTGCTGAAGGATAGTTTGGTTCTGAGAGCTGACAGGAATCCTTCTTAATTCATAAATAGGCTTATTCCATATGTTTAGCTTTACCTACTCTTTTCAAAACAAAAAAACAGCTTAGCTACTTTTAGAACTCCTGAGCAGACAACATGTAAACACGTAGCTGTGCAATAATTTTTCTAGTTGTGCTTCATCATTCTACTTCAGCTCAGTTTGATTGTTGAGACTTTTTGCAGTACAAATCAGGGTAACTACTGAATTTATTCTCAAAATTTGAAGTCTGCATGAGTTCAGTAAGTCAGTCTCAGTGCTTGTGAAAAATACTGCTTTTATTCATCAACAACCTGATGCAAGACAACCTGTTCCCCTTATCTGACTCCCACCTCCTACCCCAGCAGAAATAGTCAGACTTCTACTGTGCTGTTCCTCGTGTACAAGACATGTACTAACAATTTTGAGGTACCTATTGAGCACGCTCGATGCTTCAGATTCTTTTACAGTATAAGAGTCATAACTTCTGTAGCATCATTAGTAACTGCAATAAATCACAGCTCTGTGATTGACATACACTGTTAGTACACATTATGTTCTGAAGCACTGAGATTAAAATGAATCCTATTTCCCAGTCATACAGATCCATGTCTGCACTCATGCTCATCATAATATGAGGAATAAGTTTCAAACCTGTCATCTTGCAACTATGAAACCATATCTTTGCCTTCAGCTTACTTGTGATCTTTCAAAAGAATCTTCACTGGCACCTGAAGGGAAATGTATACTAGGAAACAAGAATTGAATAATATTAATCACAATGTTTATTAGACGTGAAGAAACAGGTAAGCAAACAAATAAAAACAACTTGAAACATTTCTGCTTTCAAATTCTTATCACTTTTCATTCAAACTGAAGTTTTTACCTTTCAGTATCAGAATAAAATGGAATCAAAGAATCATGTCTACTTCAGTATGTGCAGCAAAAAAAGATTGACAATAGAGAGCTATTTTCCATCTCTCATGTGGATATGGTCATTATTTATTGGAGGCTGTTTTGTAACACAATGACCATCTGTCAGTAAGCATTGAACACACTCAATCATGCTGGCTGTTACTGTTAAAATGCCACAATCAGTGGCTGCTGTGAAGGATTATTAGATTTTTTTTTCACTAAGAACAATTACATATTTAGAAGGCCAAATTAGCTCTCATTGAATCATTGAAGTTGGTATAAATCCTGAAATGCTCTGCTGGAATCCAGGTATCATCTCTAGGTTTACAGAAGGGTAGCAGATGCCAGTCTTTGACCCACCTTTAATGGGAGGATATCAGGGAAGGAGCTCCTTTTCAATTTTTGGTTTTTTAAAATATCTGTGTCAGAAAAAAAAAACCCACAAAAAACCCACCACCTTAACTTAATTTGCATAATGAAAATAACTGAGACCATGTTTTCTTCCCACACTGATGGGGTAGCTCAGAATTATGATCTGCTATTCTGCAGAAAAGTACATATAGTTGTTTGAGAGGTTCCATTTACAGTAGTTCATTAAGCTGTTCGTGTGAATGTTGCATTGCATTTCTTTGTGCACTTGGTTGGGAGAATAGATGGTGAAATGAACTAGCAGCTGCAGTCATACACACTGAATTACAACTGGGTGTAATTCTGCTCAAACCAGAATAATTAAACCCTCCAGGGAAAGTCTGGAATGAGATTTGTTCAAATGCAGCCATGTGATTACAAGTGCACCATTAGCAATTTTTTTAATATATATAAAGGGAAGCAGTTCCCTCAGGGTGGCAGAATGAGTGAGAAATATGACCTATACATTGAAGGTCATATGCTACACAGGGGTGGGAAAATATTTCTTAATTGAAACCCCCCTCTTCGTATCATTTATTATGACCATGGGTTATAATTACTTAGCCTATTAAAATGCTTAACTCAGTTAATGATTTAGTTAGTAAGTATCAGACATTTCAGCTGAAGGAGGAGCAGGAGGGCAAAAGGAAGGAGTGATGGGGGAACTCTAGTCTTGAAAGAAAATTAGTATCTCCAAGAAGTCTTCAGAAGCCCACGAATACTTTTGGATTCTTGGTCTACTGTGGAGCCTACAGATGCTCAGCACTTCCCAGAGAAGGATCTGACATGTAAGGGAGCTGGTCCTTAAGGTTGCTACCCCATAAACCTCATTCCCTTGTTGAATCCCACATCTCATTTCCTATTTCTCTTTGGTGCCATGCTGACAAATGCTATGTGGCACCCAGACTTTTGAAACAGGTAAGCTGCATGCAAGGCTAATGCTCCCCACTGTTTCCAAAGCCCTATCACCCCATCACAAGGTGGTCAGACTCAGCAACAGGCTGCCCAGGGAAGTGGCAGAGTCACCATCCCTGGGAGTGCTCAGGAAACAACCGGCCATGGCACTTAGGGTTGTAGTTTAGTTGACAAGGCTGCGCTTGGTCAAAGGTTGGACTCAATGGGCTTGGTCCTTGATGAGTCTGTGGTTCTGTGTGTGAGACACAGAGTGAGCAGGCAAGGCATGAGCATAGAAGGAGCAAGCAAAGGAAATACCCTAACACACAACCTGGCAGGAAGGGCACAATCCTGCATGTTCCTTCCCTCCTTCCTTGAGTGCCCAGTATGGAGTGGGAGGAGGAGGAGAGAAAGAAATGAACCTGTGTTGTGTGGCCTGACAAAATCATGGCCATTATAATAGCACTTGCCTGTACTCACAGCTAGCTACGTGTGAGTAGTTAGATGAACAATCACAAGCATTTGCTTTGAAATTTGCTATGTCCAGATCTTCAGAACTTATCAGTCCCCAGAAGCAAAGGTCTTCTGAAAGCAACTGCACCTGCCCACCCCTCTGCCCTTGTCTCAAGAAAGCATGATAGCCACTTTCCCAAAAGGCAGCCTGGTTTCATTTTGCAGCTGCATGCAACTACCTGTCATTAGAGTATTAAACCTCTACTGTTTTGACCACATGCAACCTTATGAAACACTAGCATTTCAGGGGCTGTGTAGACCTGGAGAGATTACTTAACTAGTTTGTAAGATGAATGTATTCTTTTCCTGACTTCTTTCCCAGCTTATGAGCTTCCCATAGGCTGATGATAGTTTATCCAAACCTGTGTATCACTCACAGTTTTTTGTTAGCCATTAATCTAAACAAATCGTGTCCTGGCAGTCAAGCTCCACAGTCAGTCATTTTTGGAAGCATGTGACTGCTCCCCTAAGTCACAAGGGATTGCTTCAGTTTCCTACTCAGATGACACAAGCCTTATAAACACAAGCTTGATTAAGCTACTTGGCTTTGAATCACAGTCTGACAAAAGTAGGAGTGTGATAAGAAGGGCAATCGCACAAGCAGAAGGAAAGGACAGTTTTATTGGCCATTTGCCCTCAGGTGCAACTTTCACCTTAAACATGGTAATAATTCAGGGGTCCTAAGCAGCAGATTTCCACGGGCTTGATATTCTGTGTATTAAGGAGAAATGTTCAAAAGCTTTGTTAACACACAGAAAAATGATTTATGGAAATAACAGTAAATAAGCCCTAGAGAATTTCCAAAGAAATTATGCTGTATCTTTTAATTTACATGAATATTGCTTTTAACTTCTTATGTGACTGATAACTGCTTAAATAATATACAGGACATTGTATGTACTGTGCTTCTGTTACATTATACATAATCTGACAACAGTGGGGCTGATGAGCTGTCTTAGGTTAGGATGTGACACTGTATGACATTTAGCTTTTGTGATATGATGAGGTAATGTGACATAACATGAACATATGCCATGAACCAAAGGTCAGAATAGATTCAAACAGATACACCTGCTTTCAGCCTCACCAGTCACTGTCAATTTGTAAAAAAGTCTTCCAGACCACGCACACATTTCTGACAACAATTGATGGTCATGACATAGATGTATTAATTCACCAGCAGAAAAGCTTACCACCTACTTATCCATAACATCTTTCTATCTAATGGAAATTGATTAGAAAACATTTCTTTACCTCAGAAGCTTTACTTGCTTGCATATTTAATTTTGGGCAGTTGCTTGTGCCAGATTCAGAGATCATGCCTGTACTGAAGGGCAGAATATCCCTCCTCTGATACCCACTCCCGGCTTGCACAGGAACAATGAATTTATTGTCCCTACTCATATGGCCTCAGGGATCACTTAGTCTGTGCTGCATGTCCTTGATGGTACCCGACTTCACCCAGTCCTGAACCCCCCATTCATTTAGGGGATTTGTTGAAACTTGCTGTCACTGTCTTCTTTTATGCCTTAATATGCTTTGGCTGAAGACCACAGCCTGAGGAGGAAAGGCAGATGGTATGTGACTAGATTCAGTTTCAGGGATGCAGAAGCTGGCAGGCACTTTCACATCCCACAACATCGGCAGAGCCAAAGGGACTTACCAAAACTGGGAATAGCACAGAACACACAGACACCCAAGCCTAAAGCTGTGATCCTGCTCAGCTGTTCAAATTTTGTTAAATTCCATTTCAATATTTCAGATTAAAGTTTTCCAAATACATTGAGTAACACCTCAGTTCATGTACAGCCCTGATCAAGTCTTGGCAGGTGGAAATAAGACAGTCTCTATTCTGCAGCACTGACAGAGAATTATAAATATGGCTGGACCTTGTTGTATGTGTCCTGTGTAAGCTTAGGGTCGTTTCAAATGCAAAGAAGACTTTTCACATTATTGTAACAAATAGGAGGTCAGAGGTCAGCGAGCCAAATCATCCTTTCATGTCCTGAGTCAGAATCAATGGGATCTACTCTCTGCAGGTCTTCACTGACAGGTCATAGAAACATGGAACCATAGAATCATAGAATATGCCTAGATGGAAGGCACCTACAAAGACCATCAAAGTCAACTCCTGGCCCTGCACAGGACAACACCAGGTAAAACACCATGTGCCTAAAAGCATTGTCCAAGCACTTCTTGAACTCTGCCAGGCTTGGTGCTGTGACCATTTTCCTGGGGAGCCTGTTACAGTGCCCAACCACCCTCTGGGTGAAGAACCTTTTCGTGAAATCTACCTAAACCTGCCCTGACTCAGCTTCATGCTGTTTCCTCAAGTCCTGTCCCTGGTCATGAGAGCAAAGGGATCGACACCTGTCCTCCTCTTTCCTCACAAGGATGTTGAAGACCACAATGAGGTCTCCCCTCTGTCACCTCCATGCTGAACAAACCAAGTGACCTCAGCCCAAAACTGCACACAATAATCAGGGTAAGGCCACATCAGTGCAGAGTACAGCAGGACATGCTGTTACATGTCACCAGTATGTTATATACTGCTACAACTCCAGTTTCCTTTTCTATAGTTCCACCCTTCCAAAAAGAAAGAATGTCTTCCTGGTGCCCAAAATAATTATTTTTTTACAATGAAGGTGGTTTCCTCATGTTTACCCTGTAATTACACAGGTTCATTGTTTATTTTTGCCTTCATATGCATGTTTTATCATGGTGAAGCCTTACTTGAGTGAGAGGATGGAGGAAAAAAAAAGAAATAAACCCGAGAGAGGAGATATTTCAGGAATGTGTCTTGCAAGAAATGCTCATGGCTTTGCATGTTTTATCGCAGTGTCCAAAGCTACTGACTTTATGAACTGTAGCATTTTGAAGCCAGATCTCTCAGTGTAATACTACTGACACCAACAGATGCCTTTGGAGATTTGGATGTCGAGCTGTGATTCCTATTACTTAAGTTTAAACAGTCTAACAGTGAGATGAGCACTTCAAGCATTTTACACTGGCTGAGAAGCAAAAACATTTAAAGGACAATTTATATCACCTCCTTGGATACCCACCTTAGGCATCCAGTGTTTCCCATTCACAACAGAATCAAACTGGAAAACAAGCTTAGATTATACTCAACTTTTACATGTGAGGAGAGATTAACCTCAGCCCAATAAGTTAATAAAAATATTTTGTGAATAGATACTTCACAAATGATAAGAAACAGAAGAGCAGCTTTCTCAGAGTTCTCTCTGCTAAATATCACTGAGATTTGTATTATGGCACATCTTAAATTTACCCATTTTTCTGAGTTTTTACTTTTAATACTGACATCATCCTCATTTTGCCAAGAAAATTAATGAATCGTCAAGACCAGTAATATAAGAAGTCAAAGGTAGAACGGATGTTTTCATTATGCCAGTCAATTGTTGTCTGTCATTAGTTGTTTTTAATAACCTTGTTTATGAAGTTTAAAATCCTAAAAGGCCTGTACCCTGCCTTATTGTTTACTTTTTAAACACTTATCTTATCCAGGTTTGTATATGGACCTTTTTCTTGATGTAAAAAGTTTTACAACAGTCAGAGCAATTTGATCACCTGGAAATGTAAGGTAGAAAAGTAGCAGTTAGGTGAATAAATAAAAATGCCTCTGTGTACTTGGTGTTAGGCTCTAACCTCAAGAATTTCAACCAGAATATTGGTTAGGCCCTTAGCTGTGGTCTGAATTTGTCCTCCACTCTGTTGAGAAGAAACATTTTTCTCATTGTCTCTGCTTCTTTAGCCCTGCTCTGACATATTGCTAAATCTGAAAGAGGATTTAAGCTGCCATTTCTGTATTCGTTGTTAGTAATTATCCTTTCATTTCTTTGATTGTGCTTTTGTTACTTGAGTTCTCAAAACTGATACTGATTATACCAGCTTCTTGTTTTTATTTTTATTTTGTTCTGACATAAATGACAAATGTGGTATAAGGCCCGTTCTCAGAGGAAAATGCACAGTATAAAGGAAACTCATTATGAGAATGTTTTAAATAAGTACACTGTTCTCAGGATCAAATATTAGAGAATTTAATGAAAATTAAAATTGGTTTTGTTTTTTTTTTCTCTATAATCAATTCAAAGTTAATTGGATTCAGTATGTCTTTTTTCCTATTGATTTTTGTGTTACCATTCCTGTTTGATTGCTGGTTTTCTAGCATGTCCCAGGCTTTTTGGATATTATTTTCTTCGTGTGTTTTTTTGGCTTCTTCCCATTTAGCTGCATCTAAATTCTCTTTAATTAAAAAAAAAAAAGTAATCACAGATGCAATATTTTATCTAACTTTATAAACACATTTAATTCTGCAGAGCACCAGAATGGTTACTGGGCATGCAGTAGCCCCTTTCCCTCAAAAGGACCCTCTAGGGTCAAACAAGGTTATGTGATGAATTGATATGCATAAATTGTACAGATGAAGGTGACTTTGGCCATCAAAACCATTACAGAAGAGTCTTTAATGAACATTCCACTTGCAGGCAAAAAAAGAAACACCTTGTTAGCTGAGGTTTCTCATGACTAAACAGATCTTTAGGTACTGAAAACCAGAGGGTTCAGGAAAGCAGAGTGATGTGCAGATACAAGATTACATGCTCATCCTTCATGTGTCTGGACATCTGAGCCACGGTCTTCTGCAGAGGTAGTGTGTGCTCTGAAATATCTGAAGAGCTATATTGAGTGTTAAGGCATTAAATGTATTGGTGTTCTTCTGCTGTCTTGACCACTTGCTGCCCACCTGCCAGCTGCCTTCTGTGGGTTTGCTTGCTGTGCCATGGTTTAGAATTTGCATTCCAGTTGCAGGGAGGACTGGGAACAAGAGAACATGAGGAAACACATCAAGGATACCCCCCCTCCTGTTGTTATGCAAACCCTGATTCCTCTCATACTCCTGTGACAGCTTCTGGATGCTGGGGTCTGCACATTACTAGAATATTTAATATAATCCTAAATGACACTCCAGGAAAGTGAGTTAGTCCCTCTTATTTCCTTGACAATTCTCTGGATTAACACTTGCTGCAGCTGCTATTCCAAAAGTAACTTTCTGATGAGGTCACTCTGCAAGAGTGACACTTTGTCTTTATTTGTTGGAATGTACCATGGCAAAATCTTGGAAGGTACCATAGCAATTAGATATTAAAAATATTTTTTGAGTACATTACTTCACTTAAAATAAAAATAAAGAGCCTCCAAAACAAACAAACTGAAAATACATACATATCATTAAGTGGCTTTACAGTCTTGCATATATGCCACCTTATTTTCCTTGCTGTCAGACACTGTGAACAGTGGCAGAAAGTAAAAAGGGCAACGAGCCTTACTGCACAATGCCATGCACAAGACCAAATATTGTAACATCATGTCACAAATTTTCTTGATGCCTGGATACGTGGTTTATGGGGAAATTAAGTTCCTTTCACATCTACCAAGAATGTCAGGCCTTTTGAGGTTAATCTTCTCAATGGGCACCTTCATCAGCAAGTTTTGGAAAATATCAGAGCCAGGGAGTCCTTTTTCTGCTGCACTGACAAGGGCCTGCACATCAGCTCTATAGTTCCCGACACTCTGAGACAGATCTCATGTGGTGCCAAACCTGCACATCAGTTGCTATTTTCAAAACTGCCCTGTAGTACCAGGCATCTGAATTGCTTCAGCAGCAATGCAGAACTGGTCTTGGACCAGCTTTTGAAAAGAAACCTGAAGCAAGATTCCAAAGAGAAACTGCATCAGAGAGTTTGGATCCAATGGTATTCAAGCATTTTTTCATTCAAGCAGAGAAGTAATGTGCTTTTAACGGAACAATCTTAAAGGGAACACAGAAGCACTGTTTTATCACATAAATAATCAAATAAATAAATCTCAAGGTAATTTCACACTGTGAGAAAATGAAATAATGATAAGAAAAAATTGATTGTTTTCAGAAAGCAAAAGTTTTGCATTTGAAGTACTTTCTGCTATGAACAAAAAATGAGCATCTTCTCTTTCTAAATCAAAATACAGAAATATTTTAGAGCCAGTCAGAATAACTTAGGCAATTTTTTCCAGGCTTTTAAACCTAGAATGATGATGACAGGTCAGAGGGAGAGGGGTTGGGTTATGCCAAACACCACCTCCAATAAGCTGTGTAAACAGAACTGCACGAAGTTTGGTGCCATAGATGTTCTGCTGGTGGGCTATACAGTTTGATTCTATCCATAGCAAAATCTGCCCATGGGAAACAGCTTCTGTTAGGCAGTGTGGGAAGCCTTATCTTGTACCATCTGTCCAATAGGGAACAAGCCACACAGTCTTCAGAGAATAGGAGCTGCTGATTACTCCCTTTCTACATCAGAGAGAAATGAAAACCAACAGTTTGCATCTTTCCTGCCACCCCATTGCTAATTTATGGTGACACAGCATCTGCCCTTCAAAGTGTTACCATGTTGTAACAGATAACATTGCATGGAAAGTGAAAAGTCCTGTGTGGATAACCAAATGCACATCCCCTTAAATGCAATGTTATTTTGACACTAACAGGTACCATTGTCTTAATCTGCAGATTCGTCTTGCAGTCTGGAGAACAAGAGAAGCAATCCTTTAGTCTGGGATAGAAATAAATTTATCAGCTATTACCATACATTTACAATTTGTCAGTGACCTTTAACCCTTCCTCATTGCCTCTAGTTTGAAGTAATTTTACTTTAAGACATCCTCTAAATTTACACTGGCTGCCATTCACAGAGAGCACACATATGCTAAGCTTCTCTGTCTTGAGATACAGGTTTTTTTCCTAAACCTGGAGGGACTAGGGGCACTAACTAGAAAAATCTTACTTCTACCAAAAAAAAAAAGTTTTGCTAAGAAATGCAGTCTTGACAGAGTCCTAGCCCATAGCTACAAAAATACTTTAAACAGCATAAAATATAGTTCTGCAGGTAGATGAGATTCTATCATCCTCCCTTCCCTCACCCTCCTCACCTCCACATTGCATACCCAAGCAGTGCAACCTGGTATGGCTGAGTGATGAAAAGCAGCAGGAAACAGGCTTGGGCTCTTATAACAGCTAATTTCAGACTGGATCAACCTGATCTGCTTTTTCAAGGCACCATGTGGATGGCTGTTTTGGTGCCAGAGCCAGCATGGTGCAAAGGGTGGGAAATCTTGGGAAAGGAAAGAAGGCATAGAAAAGAGGGAACTGCAGCTTGCAGGAGCATTACCTCCTCATTGGGGTGCTGGGGAAACCAGGAATTAAAAAACCTAGACTTGGAAAATGTAGCTAGACTCCATCCAGACTAAGACAATTTAAGAGTCACTTTTAATCCCATTTAGTGACAGAATGGCAGAAATATCAGGAAGTGGGCAGCCCTTGCTCTAACAACTATAAAAAACTAAATTACAGTTTTCTGCCTGGCTTCTTAAGCCAGAAGTCCGTTTGCAGTATTTGGCCTGCTCTTAGCTGAGTCCTAGATCACTCTCATGGAAGACACAATGTCACTGACTAGTTCAGTGAGACAGATGATAAAATGAAAGGACATTTATCAGAAGGTTTAATGTTTATTTCTGTACAAATAACATGAAAAATAATGAAGCATATGGATGTTTTTACCTATTGACATGTATTGATCACTGCTGTAGCTCAAGAGGGAAGTAAATTTAAGATCTTGCCTTTGTCCAACACATTATTGACTGCTCAGGTCTGTTCTGTTTCCAACAGACAGAGGCAGAAACCAGGGTAAATGTCCATCACCTGGTCCAGAGTGGAAGTTCCAGTAATCTTTTTCCTGGGCAAAAAGAAAATCCCTTTTAAAGTGACTGCAAAAGCCCCAAAGTCAGAAAGATCTAAGAAGGAGTAAATAAAGTAGAAGAGGGCAGCCAACTCACATAGTTTCCATGTCATATTCTCACAGTCTAACATTCTGTTCTCTCCAAGGAGGAAATAACAATATAATGTACAGCCCTGCCACTACTGCTATTAATATCTTGGAATGCATCCAGAAGCACATGGGTACAGGAGAATATGCTGTTCCTAGTAATCACATAAATGTTTAGATGTTTTTCTTTACGAGGCTGAGTCTGGATCTCTTTTGTATGCTGCACTGCATAAGTCCTTATTTTCCAGCTCCTCGAAGGCTGGGCCAGTCAAGCTTCCCTTTTTAAAGGCAAGTTGCTGCATAACAGAAGCACTACAAGTTCCAAAACAATGTATGAGCTATTTTAGCTATTTTAGTGCACTAAAAAGAAAAAACCAACAAAATTAGAAACAAAAAACAGTGAGGGAGGATAGAAAGTAAAAGAAAAACAGAAAAGGAAAGCAGGGCATAGTGAAAACAAATTTTCCTAATGTTTAGCAGAATATACACAAGAAATTACCCTAGGAAAACTGTTAATGATTTAAGATTACCTTGACAAGGTGAAGTTTCTTCTCAGCACACTACTACAAGTACTTTACATACCTCTGGTGTCTCTGAAAATTCTTTCCTCAGAGGTTTTGTTTGGACAACTTCCCCAGTGTAGCTTGCATGGTGAATGCCTCGATGGCCAGCCAGGGACCTCCCCTCCAGATGCAATTGTCCATCATTAGGTACACCTGAGTTCTAGAAGGACACAGGGAAAGGCTGACTTCTTCAAGATTGAAGTGAAAAGTGACCTCCAAGCAAAGGCTAGAAATAGGAGGCACTGCTTTACCCATACTGTCTGATGATTTTCTTCCTCTAATTTAAAATTGAAACCTAATGGAAAAAGAGAAAGCTAGGGGGACAAAATGCTAAATCCAGTCCCCAGGTACCCTCCAGGCTGTCAGTATACAGTTGCTTTTAAGCCTTGGCTTGCCACCAAGAGCCCCCACACCAGTGTTGTACCTGCTCAGCCTGGCTGTGCATTGGCTGTGTCACAAATGGAGCCAGTTTTGCTCCAGCAGGACTGGTTGTCTCAGATACTGTTCACAAAAATATTTTTTTGGGTCCTGAAGCAGCTGAGCTGTATGTGAGTATGGTTTCTGAGGCTTTAGCTCTGCCAAAGCTGTGCTGGGAGGAGGCAGTGCAGTGCCTCCTGCACCATCCCTAGCCACAAAGCACTGCTGTGGAGCCACAGGGTCATGCTGAGGGGCACCCCTCCCCAGGGAACTCTCTGGAACCTGGAACACTGGGACTGCAGTGCAGGCATTCCACTGCCATTCCTGGAGGAGCCTGAACTCCTCTCAGGAGATGAGGTGTCTTTGAGCCTGCAGTAGATGCATTCCACCACCTGAGCAAGCTGTTCTGAAACTTCCTTGACATTTCTGTAGTACTGCAGACACACTACTGAGAACACCCCCCACAGCCTCCACTCATTCTA
Organism: Rhipidura dahli; assembly: GCA_013399225.1. NCBI lineage: Eukaryota > Metazoa > Chordata > Aves > Passeriformes > Rhipiduridae > Rhipidura > Rhipidura dahli. The sequence continues at coordinate 1,993,146 of VXAC01005718.1, read as the reverse complement.
CTGAATAACCCCGGGGTAGTTTGTTTTATCATAAATTCTAGAAATGTATGGAAAGAATACAGCAAAAGCTCTTTTCCTGCTAATATTATTGTTATAGCAAGATACCTAAAAACATAAGGTTTTCTGTTCAGACGTGAGCTTCCTCTGAGAGCTCCAGCTATAAAGATATTAACCATTTTGACACTTTGGATTAGATTTTTTTTTTAAATCATTCCCAGAGAGTGTTTAGAAATCTCATTTTCCTGTCCAATGAAGGTTGCAGTAAGCATTAATGTGCTGGCAAGGTGCTCAAACATGATTTTGTCTGAAGCAGAGAAGCATATTTGGTCCTGGATAGGAGTCCATAAAGCAGAAGGTACTGTGTTCCTGGTGTTTACCACCAGCAGGTAGAAAGGGGCTGAATTAAATGTCTGAATATTCAGACAGTTGTGAAAGATACTGGTTGGAATGTTCATTTTGACTCGTGGTTCTGTTTTCTAGGTTGGTGTATTAATTAATTTGTTTCTGGCCCAGTTGAATTTACAGTGACTGAACTACTCAATTAATGTGAAACAACTATTTAACATATTCAAACAATATGCAAATATATTAATAGATCCATGATCAGTTCATTGTAATTCTGTAGGGAAGGAAAGGGAGGGAGAAAGCATTGCTTCCATGACTGTGGAAAGAGACCTTTCGGATTTGCTATTCCTGACATCTTAATAATTAGAAAGGAATCCAAAAGCAATGCTGCTCAAAAAATATGGCCATGGAACACACCATGCAGTTTCCTGGCCTCAGTATGTCTCTCTCCATCTTAGGAAGAAAATTGCTTTTAATTTATTTATTGAAGAAATAAATTCTTATTATTATTTGAGGACATTTTTAAGTAGGATGAAAATGTCACAGATTTCCTTATCACTCTATTTCTCTTCACGTGAAAGCACAGGGTCACCATGGACCTGGGCAGACACAGATGTATGAGGACAGCACAAGGTCAACATTCCTGACAGAACTTACGCAGATCACACGGAGGTGACAGACTGTGAAAGAATTATGTAGACTCCTAGTGCTCACAATAACAGGCATGTCAAATAAATATATGTAATTAAGCCTGAAAAGCACAGTCCAAGGTATCAAAACTTTTACTTCCATTTAACAGACTTATTTCATATTCCCAGGAAACATACTTAAATCTTCTAGGTCATAGCCTCTAACATAAATGGGGGGAGAAAAACACAGTCTTGTTTATAAACACTTCAACAGTTCCCCCTCTATCAAGCGGAAAAGAGAGCTCAAAACACTCCCAAGGGCAGAGCAGAAAAGGCTGAAATGGTAATCTCTCCCAAGCTGGCTTGATGAAGAAAATAAAAGGACAAAACAAAAGAAAAGAAACATTCAAGCAGCAAAGCACTCTTCACACAAAACTCTGAGAACTTGTGCCTCTTTTGACCTTCTGCCATGATTTGGAGGTGGATAAAGAAGAGACATGAGCAATTAAAGGAAAGCAGCAAATACTTGTGCCTTATTCAACATACAATCACCTGTTGCAAACACCCTCGAGTGGCTAGTGCCCTTAGGACCATCTGTTTTTGGAAGCCTGTGGGCATTTCTGTCCACAAAATAACAATGCACTCTCAGAGCAAGTCCACAGTCCTTAGTAAAGAGTAGATCAATCATTCTGGTCACCCAGTTTTGAATCCATCTGGGCTGAAGATAAGAAACCTTTTACATTAATTGCTGTTCTAGGACCCTGGATACAGTTAGCTCATCAAGCTGGACCAAAAATTATGGATATGCAGGAAGCAAGAACTCCAGTCAGCATCAGTGTAGCTAAAACACACAGAGAGTATCAAGTACAGTCACTTCACCATCCACAGTACTAAGCAGATTGTACTTGGACCTAAAATAAGTCCCTTTCAGCTCTGTGACACCAAATGGCTGAAATTACCATTGGAAAGTGAAAGCAGTAAGAGCAGCACTTCCTACAGTGCCCTAGAAGTCCCCTTAAGAAGATCAAATCTCTAATACAAAGCAGCTAGGATCACTGTGGGCAGGAGCTGGTATGAAGATGATCTATTCTTATTAAATATTTTCACTCTGCTGGAAGTGGCCTTTGCTACAGAAGCAGGTACTTCAGAGGAGGAGCAATATTTGTGATGAACTGCTCATCTCCTCAGGGGTGTGAATGGGTCACTGTGGACCCCTTGCATGTATTTCTGTGACGCAGCTACTGCTGTCAATGAAACAGCATCAAAAAGTTGGAGCTACATTTATAGTTACTCGTGGTGAAAAATGTTCCAGTCAGAGCAATATAAAGTTCCTCAGAAGTTAAAGAAAGAAGGACACATATTCAGGCCCAATATGATCTGAATGTTGCAGTTACAGCCTTCACAATAACTGCTTACAACTATCAAGTATCTCTGATGGTTTCTCTCCTGTTTAGATGCATCTCTAAACTTCACTGCCAGCTGTTGAAGGTCCTGGAGCTATCATTATAGTGGGCTTATGACTTGTGTAAACAACATTTAAATATGAACCTTAATCGTGTCACCTAAAGGAAATATAGAGCAATTGGATGTGAAGACCTTGTTTTTGATAGCAAACACTGAATTAAAATAAAAACCTGCTTGTCTATTAGGTTTTAATAGGCAAATTATGAACAATTTGGAGAAAGCAAAATCTTATTAACTGAAAAATAATTATAATTAAACTGTCCATGGCTGGTTTGCCTGATTATGAATCAGCTTGGAGGAGTATCTTTAAGGGGTCCTTTTTCTTCTCCAGGCATGGATTGAGAGAATTTGCAGGACAAGCTGGAACTCTGCTTTTGCCCCTCTTACTGTATGCACATACCTGTTTATGCATCAGAAGGATTCAAAGCTAGACATAGACACACCTATGAGATAACATTGATCTAAATTCTTCATGGGGAAAAGAAATATACTTTGCCTTAAAGTAGCTATCAGAGACTGACCACAAGCTTGTATTTACCCACAGAAATGAATGGTTTTTGCAGTAGTTCCCTCTCTACCTTCATAAGCTTGTGGGCAAGTTAGCAGCAACTCCTAGATAAATGTATCCAGGTTAATAGGCTTATCTAAACTTTTCCTTGTCATACAGCAGAGCCCATTGGCCAAAAACATCTCTGTGACATTTGGACATCTAAACATCAGCAAATGAAGACTCCGTGCCATGGTGAAGAAGCTTTTGTGATTAGTTGCTTCAGAGGGGATTATGGTTGGTTACAAGATGCTCTATGGAACAGCAGCAGGAAATAAGTTATTTTATGCAGATATTAACATAGTGCAGAAGGAAGCAGCCAATGAGTCTAAGATCTGAACTTTGACAGATGTAATTGAGCAGCTCAGGAGAGTTAGAATGATTCATGCCAGCTGTGTATCTGATATTATCTTTGATACTAGTACTGAATGTCCGTGTGGTTCACAAAAGATGAAAAGAACCTCCAGATGAATAGGAGTAACTGTGCCAGGTGAAACACAATTCAAATAAACATACACATGAGCACCAGTTCAGATACCTGTGCTGAAAGGCAAAGAACAATCTGTGCTTTCTAAAAGACCTTAAGGTTCTGGATCAGAGTAATAATCTATAAAAGCAGACTTATGGCTCCCTTTGTATCTACAGAAGGCAAAATTGGCTTTTTATTTTCAGAGCACCTTAGATGACACTACAGAGCAAACAATACCAAATGAAGAGTCACTTATCTCAGTATTGCCTTCAGGTTCAGAAGAGGAATGAGATGATGGATCTCAGAGCCCCTCACCACCCAATGCTATTTGACATTTTTTTGGCAGACTGAGGAATCCCAGGCAAACTGTCAGGGTAGTTAAGTATGGATTTGATTATCAGAGCCAAAATTTCTTATGAACAGCTTATGAAGAGGAAATCACATCTTTTTGCTCAAGAGACAAAATTAATCTCTGACTTTTGGAATCTGAGAAAAAGAATACCCATATCTACACCCAAAAAGGTAAATTTGTATGTTTCTATTCCCCACACCTGGCAGTATAATTCACTTACACAATAAATTAAAAAAAAAAAAAAAAAAAAACCAAACAGGTACAGCATGGATGGACAGTAAGTAATAAGATAATTTGGCAAAACAAAAACAACCAGTGGTTAATAATGAAAGGACTCAAGGATACTGAGCTCTGATTGAGCTCAAGTTCAAACTTTTTGCCATCTGCTACAACAAAAGGGCCTTCTGACTGTGTATCATTACGCAGCAAAATTCAGGCTTGTTTATGTGATGGTTTCCACTTCCTTTGTTGCATCTCAGTAGTCAATGATTAACTGTGAGTGTACATATTGTTGACACTCAGTCAGACAATATGCCATTTCCTTGTAGAACAAAGGGGAAAATTCATTATCTTTTCTGGAATCTAAATGAACCATTTTCTTCTGGTGAGATGTGCTTTGAGCATGTCTACTCTGAGTAAATATTGTTCTTATTTTTTAACTCATAATCATTTTGTCACTGGTATATTTAGTAGTCAATATAAAATGCCTATGCATAAATATCCCCAAATCAGTTTTAAACCAGTTACCTGAGGAACAGAAACAGCAAAACTATTCTGATGAGTATTTTGGGGTGGGGTGTCAACTCTTCCCTTGAGCCCAGAGGTGTCAGTGAACCACATGAGAGGTTAACCTGCCCTCACCTACTCCTAAATCAGATTAAATTGTATATGTGGACTGCCAAATTTAAAGACAGCTTTGATATACCATGATCACTATAATCATAAACCCTGGCTCAACTGCAAAAAATAATTTTCAGAAGACCCATATACCCAAATGTATTTTTAATGAAAGGTGTTTTAGAAAAGACAGGTTAAAGTAAACCTTTTGTCTTGTCATATAATAAAGTGACATAGAAATGTGACTTGAGAAGATAAACACTTTTTAATTTCTCAGCTCTAAATAGGTCTTAAAGGATACCCATGTTTTGCAGGGAAAACAGGGGGTGATTCAAAAGTTTGCTCTATATTTCTATTCCCTCAGACTGTGTATAAAGTGTTGGAAATACTGTTGTGGTGGGTTGACCCCAGCCAACAACCAAACACCCACCCAGCTGCTTGCTCATTGCCCTCTCTCACAAGACAGGGCAAAAAAAGAAGAAAAGCAAGAGGACTTGTGTAGCTAGATAAAAACAGTTTAATAGGGAAAGCAAAAGCTGTGGTCATAAGCCAAGCAAAATATGGAATTAGTTCACTACTTCCCATCAGCAGGCAGATGTCCAGCCAGTTCCTGTCAAGCAGGGCCTCAGAGCATGCAGTGCTTGTTTGGGAAGACAAACTCCATCACCATAATTGTCTTTCTTTCCTCTCCTTTGCCAGGAGGTTTTCTTCCTGAGAGTGCCTTCACATGGTGTGGAATGTTTTTGGTCACTTTGAATCTGCTATCTGGGTCTGCTAAGCTGTCCCCTCTATGCCTTTCCTTCAACCTACTCACTTTTGGATGTGTGTGGGATGAGTGGAAACCTTGATGCTGTGCAAACACTGTTCAGTAGTAGCCAATACATTGGAATGTTGTTAACACTGTCATAGAATTCCCAAAAGGCAAAGCACAGCACCACAGAGGCTGATGTGAAGAAATTCAAGTCCATCACAGCCAGACCCAGTACAACTGTTAAAGTTGGTAAACTTTTTAGAGATAAAATGAATATAAATGACAGAAACAAGTGCTCTAGAGCATTTCTTGCACAGATGTACTCTTGGTACTACAGAATCATTCTGAATTCATCCATGTGAATCTCATGATTCAACTGAGATCAATCTCATACCAGTTTTGAATATTTTTATTAATGAGATTTTCTGGAGGTTTTTTGATCAGGCTGATTATTATTGATGTTATTGAAATTATTATTTATTTTTATTATTATTATTATATTAGTAGTATTAGTATTAGTATTTATTAGCATTTTCTTGCCCTTAATGCTACTGATATTTTCAGACATCTGCACTTCTCTTTTATCCTGATTACTAAGCTGAACTTTGCAAGGAACTGTTTGAAATGAGAAAATCAGCGGGGTTGTTCTAGAAAAACAGGCCCTGTAGCCACTGTATATTAATAATATCATAGGTATTTCATNGGGTTGACCCCAGCCAACAACCAAACACCCACCCAGCTGCTTGCTCATTGCCCTCTCTCACAAGACAGGGCAAAAAAAGAAGAAAAGCAAGAGGACTTGTGTAGCTAGATAAAAACAGTTTAATAGGGAAAGCAAAAGCTGTGGTCATAAGCCAAGCAAAATATGGAATTAGTTCACTACTTCCCATCAGCAGGCAGATGTCCAGCCAGTTCCTGTCAAGCAGGGCCTCAGAGCATGCAGTGCTTGTTTGGGAAGACAAACTCCATCACCATAATTGTCTTTCTTTCCTCTCCTTTGCCAGGAGGTTTTCTTCCTGAGAGTGCCTTCACATGGTGTGGAATGTTTTTGGTCACTTTGAATCTGCTATCTGGGTCTGCTAAGCTGTCCCCTCTATGCCTTTCCTTCAACCTACTCACTTTTGGATGTGTGTGGGATGAGTGGAAACCTTGATGCTGTGCAAACACTGTTCAGTAGTAGCCAATACATTGGAATGTTGTTAACACTGTCATAGAATTCCCAAAAGGCAAAGCACAGCACCACAGAGGCTGATGTGAAGAAATTCAAGTCCATCACAGCCAGACCCAGTACAACTGTTAAAGTTGGTAAACTTTTTAGAGATAAAATGAATATAAATGACAGAAACAAGTGCTCTAGAGCATTTCTTGCACAGATGTACTCTTGGTACTACAGAATCATTCTGAATTCATCCATGTGAATCTCATGATTCAACTGAGATCAATCTCATACCAGTTTTGAATATTTTTATTAATGAGATTTTCTGGAGGTTTTTTGATCAGGCTGATTATTATTGATGTTATTGAAATTATTATTTATTTTTATTATTATTATTATATTAGTAGTATTAGTATTAGTATTTATTAGCATTTTCTTGCCCTTAATGCTACTGATATTTTCAGACATCTGCACTTCTCTTTTATCCTGATTACTAAGCTGAACTTTGCAAGGAACTGTTTGAAATGAGAAAATCAGCGGGGTTGTTCTAGAAAAACAGGCCCTGTAGCCACTGTATATTAATAATATCATAGGTATTTCATTCTTTTTTTTTTTCTTTTCAGTTCTCATGATTGCTAATCATAAAGGTCATCCTGAAAGATGATAAAGCAGTTTTTGTTTTCAGAAGAGTGATTTTGGATTTCTATATTTGCTATTCTAGCCCTGTCAGCAGAAGTTGAAGACAGGCTTGTATGTGGCAAACTACTCTGACTCGTCACTGCCAGATACTTTATGAGCTTGTTTGTATAAACACAAGAACATATGACTTTTCTGTGTAGATTACTCAGGTTTCCTCTTCACCAGTTCTCCCTAAGTGTTTCTTCCTTTCTTGGAAAACTATATCACATCAAAATGACTGAAATGGTTACTTGGAGAGAGGCTGTTTTTCAGTGTCTTCAGTTAATACAAATACAAATTTATCTTGTGGCAAGTGAGACATCCAACAGGAAACAGTATTCATCTGCTTTAGTGCCTCTGTATGGCCACCAGAGAATGCAAGATTGTCACAGGTGAGGTGTCTTACACAGGTAAGTTGCAGATTACTTTCCTTTGCATGCAGGTTCCTTTGGTGTGGCTCTTAAAAAGACACATTCTTTTACTGTGTACATTAATGAGGTGCCTTCCAAAATACTGTGCTGTTAATCTGAAGGTAATATATAGACAAAACCACCAGAAAATAAGTTTTAAAATCCCCAAATAAATAACCATTTAAAAGCAGCAGTTTAAGATGAAGTTTCCTCATTGACTCGACCTCTCATTATTATTGGCTTGCATCCAAAGGTGGAAATGTTTTTGTACTGTAAAACCAAGACCCTTAGAAATAATATCTACTTGTAGCTAATTGAATCTTAATGTTCATACACAAGAAACTGAGCTAAAATTTCAGGATGGCTGTATAAGAAAGATGAATGCAGCAATAACAATAACAACAAAACCAACAAAATCTCCATTTGATATTGCTGCAAAAAGAACGCCATCTACAACAGTCACTGACAAAACCTTCCCAAAGCAAACTTTGTCTCACAGGGCCCTAGCTAAAGAACAGATCACAAAACCTAAAGAAACCTTTTGAAAATTTGATCTTACAGCTAGTCAAAATTTAAATACATATATATGTATTTTAAAGAGAAAGTCCCAGCTAGGGGTGGCAGTGGAAAGGAAAGAGCATGTCTGCTGTCTTGCCACACGAGAATATTGCACAGCCTGATGCCTAGAGCAATTTTGTGGGTCTTTAAGTTGAAAGCTGATAAATCAGCCCAAATAAGGGAAGTGTTTTGTGCCTTCATCTCAGTGTGAGTGCTCTCTAAGGTGGTATGCTGTTTGCAAAATGAGAATTGTCAAAAGGTTGCAGCTATTAACCTGATGTAGAATAGAAAATATTTTGAAATTTCAAAGTTTTCATGGGAGAGACAATATACTTTTTGCTCTGTGTGTGTCTAATTAAACAGTGAATCACATAGCTCAGGTAATAACACATAGAGAAAGCTTTAATATTAATAACAAGTACTGCAACATTACTAGTGCTTGTCAAGTTTAGCTTCCTGGGGATTTTGTTTGTTTATCCTGCTATGGAACTTGAATTCATCTCCACGTTATTACTTCAGCAATTTTCAGAGAATGATTCTAAAACAATTTCCATTTTTGTTACTACATTGCAAAATGGAAAAGAAAAAAGGCTTTCAGAACTGTTAAGTGTAGAAAGATGTTCTTTTCCACAGCATGGTAATACCCCAGCTAAGAGCTAACCTAACTAGAGAATTACCTTTTTCCATAGAGTTGTGTTCTATATGTTAATACATGCAGCATATCAATTCTGCCCCAGGCTTGCTGCAGTTCAAACCAACAAATTAATTTAAATACACATTGGGCTATTGACATTAACAACTACTACATCATACCAAAATTAGCTAAAATAAAGTCAGTGGAAACATCAAGATAAAGGCATATAATTATCCTAAAGAGAAAAAAAAAAAAAAAAAAGACCAAGAGATAACAGTACAGCAGCTTGTATATATATAATAAACCAGTTTTACCATTCATTAAAGGACAAAAATCTTTGTTCAGGAGCAGAAAAAAAAAATATGTAGGCAGCTTCTACACCCTATGAGCCATCCATGCCTAGGAACTCCCCTCTGGCTCATTGAGATGGCAATATCCTGTCCACTGCCTGGGTTTGAAAAGAGCTTCAAATGGTTGATAGAGAAAGAGGACTCAGACCAGCATCCTTGAAGGAAGTGGTGTGTCTAAATCCAGGCATCCAGACATTTGTGGCTGTAGGAAAACACAGTGCTGTTCCCCTGTAGAAAGGTGTTAAGCACCACAGCAGGGTGCTGACCAAATTGGACACATCTATATTTATAATGGCAGCTGAGCTGGTGTTTCTGAAATCTCCAGTTTGGACTTAATTTTAGATTGCATGATCCAAGGGCTGATCCAAGCTTTTCTGGGCATTGTCTTGCAGGCAGGGGTAATTGGGCCCATGTAAATGTTGGTGCTGCCTAAATGGTCAGGGGTGTGGTTGAGTGAGCAAGAGAAGTATGGAGGGAATGACAAAAGCCAAGCACACCACTCATGCAGAAGAACAGAAAGAAACAATGGAAATTAGAGAGGAAAAAGAGATTGAGAATAAAAGGGAAATTTCTTTCTTCCTTGCTTTCTTGCCAAGACCCTACTTAATCCAATGCCTTGGACTAAGTTATGACTAACATCTCTTGCTCTTACCCAAATGGGGTTCAAAGCCTTTTACCTGAAGCCTAAATACACGCTTTCTGGTGTTGTCAGGGAAATTGTTCCTGGGCACTCCTGCAAGGATTTAAACATTTTTGCTGCTCTCTGGCTATTAGAGATCCCAGTGCTTAGCTTACAGTACTCTCTGCACTGTAGCACAGAGAAGGTGCTTACTAATAGTTAAAGCCATACCTTGTGCTTTTGTGGGTTCAGGTGTGGTTTGGAAATGCATGTTGGCTTTCTAATGGCTTTTTTTTTCATCATGAAGTGCATGAAGGAAAGGTAAATACTGCTGCAGAGTATTAGTGATGAGGTTGGTAGGCATCAGAATCTTCTCTTTCCTGGTGGAACACTTGCTTGCTTTCATCCAAGAGGTACAACAAGTATGCACAACTAAGTTCTCTTAAGTAATGGACTACATTAATTGCAGCAACAGTAAGCAAATATTTTCTACATTAGAATCTAAATGGATAAATTATAACACCGTTTGTTTTTTACTTTTTTTCTGAAGATAAGTGGACACAGTTGTAATCAACAAGTTTTTATAGGTGACACATATGTAGTGACACTAATAGCCCATTTCAAAATGTATTCAGTCAACTGGATTTTTTGTAAACAAGCAATTAGAAATTATCCTTAGACCTAGTTGTTACACTCTACAAATAAATGTATTATGGTGCCCCTTATTTGTTCATATTTTTCAAAGATAGATTGCCTACTCATTATTCTTTAGATGGGTGTCTTTCAGTGCACAGTACGTTCTGTGAGTCAAGCTTGCATTGCAAAGATGTTGTGAATGCTTTCTTTAAAGCTACTGAAGTTCTGTTCTGCTTTGACTGGGTATGCAAAAACAGTAACTCCCTGTACATCTGATCTCCTCACTGTGTTTACCCCTGGTCATTGAGAGTACAATATTAACATTGAACACACTTATTTTGCTTTTTACTGCTTTAAGACATAGAGAATAAAGTTATTTAGATTCACTCAGATAGCTTTGCCAAACATACTACCAGCAAAATGACTTGTCAAATTGAAACCCAGGTTACTTGTGCAAAACAATTCAAATCACAGGATTGAGTGGAATCATCAGTGGGAATACATTTTGCAGTCAGTGTAATGATAAAACTAACATTTTTCTATGTGAACTGTTCAAAAAAATATCCACCTAACACCAGAGACAAGTGAAACTGTAAATATCTGAACCAGTTCTGACAAAGGAAGTGTAAATCAACACGCAAAATTTTGAAAATATGGGTTATTTTTCACATACAGATTCACTAGAAACAAATCTCTTTTTAAGAAATCTTCAATAACTACCTCAAAATTAAATTCTTTACTTGCTTTTAAATGGAGTTTTGCTAACAATTAACAGATGTGTGTTTGAAATAGATTTTGTTTTACAGAACTCATTTGAGGTATAACCAATATATTTTGTATAGATTTGTAAAATCGTCAGTTAAAATATTTTAGGTAAGTCACAAAAAGATATTTTAGGAAGAAAGCACTTACCATAGCAATTTTCCCACATTTATGGTTTTCTTTTTAAATTACATCAGTTAGTAGATCCAGATACACAAGTGTGACTGTAACAACAGGCCTTTAGCTTTATGTGAAACCAAAGGTTACAAAGGCTTCCTAATTCTACCAGATAACCTCATGACCTTTATTTTTTTGGCTGCATATGGTCAGTGCTCTGTAGCTTGGGGCTTATTGTAAATAGCAAGCAGAGGTATTATTTTTCTCTGTCCAAAGTTTTCTACTGAGGAGTGTTTTATGAAAAATGTGGGGAAGTGAGCACTCTGCTTTCAGACCAAAGCCTCTGTTTTTAATTAGTTGTGTTAGAATTGCTAGGCACCATCTGAGCTTGTCTATTGAGCTAAGCATATGAAGAAACCTATATACAGGGATATCTAGATTTTGAATTCCAAGTGAGCATACAAGGAAAGTTAATCAAGACAGTCACATCTGTAGCAGACTTAAATGTAAATGCTAAAGACTCAGGTGAGTTCCACATTGAAAAGTTCAGCATCTAGCTTTCTGTCCTCAGGGGCTCAAGGTGATGGACAGAACTACTGACAGGAGAGTTCTTTCACTCTAGTCCCTGTCTACTAACTTTTCAGTCCCCATGATCTGGTTGTCAGCTTCCTTCATCTGTTGGAGACACTCCAAAGGCTGAGTTATGTGCACCTGAAAAGGTGCAATCTTCTCCTGAAAAAACCAGGAAATTGCAACTTGCCCAACTGGATCCGAGAGCACAAAGAAGTAGGATATGAGAGATGTGTCACTGAAGGTGAGGTTCAGCATCCTGGTACTGACAGGTCATATTAAATGTGTTTAATGATAATGTGGTGCTGACAGCTCCCTGGACTGCAAACAGCTCTGAATCAGCAGTTATGCTTCTTTTGTACATGTAAAAAGCAACAGACACTTGACTTCTTGTCATGGTAATTCCCCCCCACTCCGTCTTGGAACACAATCAGAAGCACTACAAAAATACTTCACAAACACCTTGAGGAATGGTGGAAATAACAAGTGCCTTTCTTTGCTGAACAGTGAGTTCTAATGCTGCAAAGCCCTCAGAGGGAGGCCATCTACAGTCTTCCAAATATCTGCCCATGTTCCTTTCAAAATGCAAGTCTTCTGAGGTCAGTAAATAATTCTCCAGATCCTAGGTTAATACAGGGGAGTAATCTACCTCACTTCATATGTGGTCCTCAGTTCCCAAGCCACATGTGGTGCATCCAGTTCAAAAGGGAAGAGAACTTAAGAGGACAGATTTGATCTGAAGTGAAAATCTGGTTCACAAGACTTAGCTTTAGACTTCCTCTAGTAGAAGAATGTGTCTGAATGCAATTATGTTATAGATTTTCCCAATGGAGCAACTGATTCCAAGCATAAAGTAAATATTCAGTGAGACCCTTTTAAGAACAATCATTATAGCACAGTAATATCCAAACAGAAAGTCAAAGCAAACCAAAGAGAAGAAGGGAGAAGAAAACCCACAATGCATTAAAGTAGTAATTTCTACCTTGTAACTCTTTTTCAGGTATTCTTATCTTTGGTTTCCTATCCACACCTTTCACTGTCTCCAGGAGCAAGACTTGAGGAAGTGCAGGGATTTTAGAGTACTTAGGAGAAACCACTTTTTCTAAAAGCAATCTCCCTGAACTGACTGCAGCAAAGCTGTGGCTCTACTATATCATACCAAAAGTGGCCTCCTGACAAACATGTACTGTGTATATACAGTTATGTGCCTAAAAACAGAATGTGAGGAAGGTAAGGACTAGACTTAGGAAAGATGAATTTCAGTGCAAGGAATGTTTGATTTAATCAGTATTAAATTGAATGTTTAGCATGAAACTTCATTTAGAATTTTTATTTTTCTGATGGAGAAGACTTCATGAAGGAGGCAATTTTCCTTTAAGGGTACATGTGCTCAAAATCAAATGAAACAGAAAGAGAGTAATACCGTTTGTAGTCACCTTAAGGCTCCTTATTTGGAATACTGAGCAATCTATGAGCAGTTTGTCGTGCAACAGTAATGTTGAGACTGCTTGTGAACAATTTTCTGTATTTATGCAATGCCTGATATTTGTTTTTCTCATTGTGTTGATAAGTTGTGACTGGTCAGACAAGTCATATGGTGTTGTTTCTGTTCTCAGATTAGAAGAGTGCACAAATTCTCATGTGTCAAGTAGTTTTGCTAATAATTACTCTGGCAGCTTCAAGGCCAAGACGTACGGTAACAATCCATACTTTTTTTTTTGAAAATGAATACAGAAAGAGAAAAAGCACAGCTGAAAAGAAAACAAACCCTGAGCAAATAGTCACATAAAACTGTTTTCCATGATTGCCTGTAGAGCTAAACACATAAACATTCTTTTGTTTCTTGTTGAACATGTGCATGTGCTAGGAACACAACTCAATATTTTTGCTCTTGAAAAAGTATTTCAAAGGGATCTTTTGTGTTTGCTTTGCTTTACACTGTTAGTTGGTTTGATGGGCTTTTTTTTTTTTCATTTTTATTTTAATGATTAGAAATCTATACCTTGTTTTGAGGCCTAAGACCTTACAGCAGAATTCTGGCCACTTCTTTCTGAAGTGTTAAGAGCTTCTGTTGTAAGGGAAAAAACATTCACTCCAGAAAGCCTTGAATCATAGAAAACATTGGGCTTACTCTCTAATTACATCTGGATGTTGAAATCTTTACATTTTAGCTCTGATAAGAAGTGCTGGCTTTCCAATAAAAACTGGTTTGTCTCAAATCCTTCTCAATTTCAAACATTTCTTTGAAAAGCTGACATTGCCCTAATTATTTTTATGATGGTTAGTTTTGTCCCTGAGCCACAACATCTGTAACAATGAAAAGATATTTTGTAGGCTTTCAAAAATTTTTATTGAAACTTATTGTTTGCATATAATTATCCAGATGACTAAAGGTTTTGGGGAAACATTGCACCCTGCAGGCTTCAAATAGAAAGTGAGTATCTTTAGATAACAGAAACTCTAATAAGGGGTTTGCACACTTGTTTTTTACCATCACAGGAAACAAACTCAAGAAGATATTTGTAATTTTTCTTTTATGTTTTCTCATTTTAAAACTTCTATATTAATTTTTAAAAGGCTAATTTTGGGAGGGGTATTCATATGTTTGAACCATGACCATGGAGCATAAGACCAGTCTAATTCCTCCTGTTTGTGCTTCTGCCAGTTGTTGCTGGGCATTTGATGTCATGAGTTTTGTGCACTGAAAGTGGTTGTATTACTGATGTTGAACTCCAAAATATTTCCCTGAATCATACATAGTTCCTCTGCTTCATAGCATTCATAGCATTCATAGGAACTACTGAAATGCTGGGTAGAAGGGACTTAAGGAGATTTTACTCAAAAGTCACAGTCGAAGTAGGAAGCAACTGGATCAGGTCAGCCACAGCTTTGTTCAGTCAGGTTATGAAACTCTCTAATAATGGCTATTTCACAAATTGTTTGGGTAACCTGCTTCAGTGCTGTAATGCCCTTTTTGTGAAAAACTCTTTCCTGAACCTCTCTGGTGGTTGTTGCCCCTTCTGTCTCGCCTGATACTACAGAGTACCTCATCTCACACTTTTGAAGCAAACCTACATTCATGTATAATTAGTTCTTTTAGATCATTTTGAGCTCATTTTCACCAGATTAAAGAAGCCAATCTCCTTCATCCTCTCTACATCATGTCCCTCTTCCTAGCCTTTACTTAGACACTCTTCAGTTCTACCTTATCTCAACAGGGAGGCACAAAATTAGACAAAATATTCCATATGTAACCTCATCAACAGCAAGCAGAGGATAAGATCTACAGATCAGATGAATGTTCCTTGACCATACATCAGCTCAACACACAATTTGCCTTTCTCATGATGAGAGTGAGCTGAATCTGCTCAGGTTCCCTTTCAGTGTGACTCCTTCTTAATCACCTGGCTGCCAGACCATAATACTGCACAGGGCTGAATGACCTGGCATGCAAAACTTGATGCCTCCCTCTCCTTGCTGAATTTCATAAGGTCTGTACTGGTCCCATTCTCCAGTTTATCAGGGCCTGCTCTTTGTTATGGTAATCTTACCCTCCAACTTAAATTTGCTGAGGGTACACTCCAAAATCATCCAGGTCTTTAATGACTATGGCTATAATAATGATAATAAGGGCCCCAGTATCAGCTTCTGGTGTACTGTCCTAGTTGCTGACCCCCAGCCAAACATCAAACCATTGATTATTGCCCTCTGAACTTGACATATCTGTCATTTTAAACCCAGCTAACAATCTGTATCATTTCCTGTATTCTTCAGAGCTTGAAAGGCAAGATTATTTTGCTCACAATTAAAGTGAGATATTAGGTAAAGAAATTATATGTAGGTGCTCTTCTGTCATGCCTATTCAAAAATAGCACCCTTTTAATGTAAGACAGGTGGAACCAGGCCCTTCTTTGATGAAGTTAATGGAAAATGTGTAAGGAAATGGCTGTAGAATGGAAGGTATCATGTTATTGTGGCTAAACAAGCGACTGCTTCTCTGCCAAGCTGTGATAAGTGAAATACAATAAATCAAACCACCAGTTAAACCACAACTCCTGATGGTGATTTTCTTATGCACAGTTTCTTAGTGGTTTAAGCTAATGGACTTTACTCACCAAATGGATTCTACTAGGGTATGCACTTTGCCAGTTACCACAACTCAGTTGTACTGTAGCAACTCAATAAGACAAGGTAATTAAACAGTTTTTGACTTTTGTAAGTATACCATATATAAGGACAAATGTTGACCTCATTATTAAAAAATTTATTCAGAAGATCAGATACATTTTTTGTTGATGCCTTGGCATGCTGATTCAGGCCTAGAAGGTGTTGGAAACAGAGAATGTTAGAGGGTTTTCATAATAATCTTAAGTGTTAGAAGTGCCATTCTACCAATTTGAATTAGAGACATAATCAGTGCATGACAGAATTAGTGTAATGGCAGAACTGGCACACAAGTATTTTAAAAATAAATGGTGTTGCTTTCACTCCTTTTATTTGCCACATACTTAGGGATATAGCTACTGTGATTTATGCCCTCGGCAGGAAAAAAAAAAAAAATATCTACATCTGTTCCCATGTTTGACCTATTTATCAGGTAATTTTTGGGTTTTTAATCTTGATATATGATTGTCTCTCTTTTTTTAAATTTTATTTTTGTATTATCTCTACTTCACATGATGTAATGTTTGCTCTTCTTTTCATGAGATATATTTTTCCTTCTTTTTCAATACTGGGGTATTCCAATCACATTTCTCTTATCATAACACTTAGCCTTGTTGTTTGCCTTTTCAGACATATGACTAGGATATTTTAAAGTAGAGTGGCATGATTTAATAATAGATTTTTAATATGACCTAAGATGAAGAGTGAAAACATGTTCCAGCTTTGTGCAACCATTGATTATAAAAGCTCTCATGCAGGAGTACTGTAATTAAGCCTTAGGAGTGCAAGGGTTTTTGTGTGTTTTGACAATGCCACTGTACCATGTATGACATGACTAGCTTGCTTCCTAGGGATGGAGACCTGGAGAGGAAATGTAAGTCCAAAACATAATTACTGGATAGACTTGGCCAAATAATTAATCCGTACTTATCACAGCACACTTGTCTCGTTTATAGGGATCCGTTTTATCCAAGTAAACAGTCCATAAAATCAACCAGTTATCCTCCCTCTCCTCCCTTGGGACACAAAGATTGAAAGGAAGGTATAAAAGTATAACTTGCATGCTGTGTTTTTGTTCCTAGACAAACTTTTGATCTTTTGCAGAAATAATTTTTTCTTGCTAGTTTGAAAGGATTTTTTTGGCTCTTACATAAGTATCGTTTTCATTTATTTTATTTCTTAAAAATCTACTACTCTCTTTTTAAATAAATAGCTTTAAAATATTCTTGAACTAACTCCTTTCTTTCTTGTTTTATCTGATTGTTATTGATATTTTTATGCCTTAGAAGTTTTGCCAGTGGAGTTTACAGAGTTCAAATTAAACTGATTTTTATGCAAAGGGTAGAGCCAGGCAAGCTGGAATGAGCATCATAAGGCAAATATTTTGAGTCTGTAATATTAATTTGAGAATCTTCTGGACAGGCTTCTACATACATTATGTAGAAATTGTTATTGAAGCAAAATGACCTGAACAGTTGAGTCCATTAGCTATTTTGCAGCACTTTAGGAAAATTTTTTAAAAAAATTACCCTTCATATTCATCTGTTATTACATTAGGAAAAAAGATCACTTTGTGCTAGTCTTACTGCTTGTACTGTGCCATCTGTGCTTGTGAAAGTAATAATAAGCAATGAACTGCATATGCCATCTGTAGTCAGATCTTTAATAACAATTAGGTAATAATAATCCCCAAGAAATCACTTCTTAACTGTGATAATTGATTAAATGTAATTATTTTGTATAATAAACTCTAATCAATGTTTTACAATGCTGATAATGTCTTTCTTCACCCCCTTTTTTTTTCTGTAGTAAATTCCCCAGCATATTTGAGCAGCTGTGCAGGAAAATTACTGATTTTCCTGGGTTAATGACTGATTTCCTACCAATCAAAATCCAAGACACAGTCTGCTAGGTTTATAATAAATTTATTGTTTTTTTCTATGGACAAGGTACAATGTAAATATAAAGTAACACTTGGCAAAATTCGTTACTTCAGAGTAACTCCTTATAAGTCTAAGGATGAACAAAGATTGACAATTCAAGTAAAAAGTTCATTGCAGTACACTCTGGTATCAGTGGATTGCTCTCTAGCAAAGGTGTTTCCCCACAAAACTGGTGGTAACAAATAACCCCAAGACACAGAAGGTGGCTGGTTGATTTGGTTGCAACTCTGATCCTAAGGCCCCAGTCCTGCAAAGATTTAGATCTTAAATCAGGTGAAACTGTCCATCACTTAATTTGCAGTATGTGACTGAATTCCAACTCAAACTTAAGTACGAGTTTCAGTGCTCTAGTAACCCGAATCTTTACACTGATTTCTGCACAGATGAGTAGGTTCTTGTGCTCTTATGGCATATTCATTTTCATAAAGCCAAGCTCAAGCAACATTTGTGAGATGAGGAATTACATCTGAACGGCAATCTGTAGAACATATG
Organism: Rhipidura dahli; assembly: GCA_013399225.1. Lineage (NCBI taxonomy): Eukaryota > Metazoa > Chordata > Aves > Passeriformes > Rhipiduridae > Rhipidura > Rhipidura dahli. The sequence goes on along the minus strand of VXAC01005718.1, from coordinate 1,974,663 downwards.
TCCCAACAAAAAATATCCTAAAAAGTGTTCAGACATGCCTCTCCAAGAACAAGACCAAGTATTTTATTAACATTATCTACTATGGTAATATAAGAGGGGAAAAAAGAAGCTTGGTTTAGTTACTATGACAATATGAGTATCTTCTGTGTGACAAATACACAGCTTTTAAAAATCTCTTTTTTTTGTTTTAATTATTAGAGATGCATCACAGAAGGAAATGCAAGACTCGGAATTCATCTTCCAGCAGTCAGCAAATATTATTTAGATAGAAGTGATCCTGATTCTCTGCAGTGAGTTCAAACTGGTAGCTCAAAAGCAAACCAACAATCCAGAAGCATGCAGTGCTATAAAATTAGAGGCTGAATTAGAGACCCTCAGGCAATCACAGTGCTGTAATCTCATTGGGATCACAGAGACCTAATGGGACAGCTCCCATGGCTGAAGTGCTGCAACCACAGGAATGTTTAGGAGGGGGTCTCTCCAGATGATTTAGTCCAGCCCCACTGCCCAAGCAGCATTAGGCAGAGCCAGTTGCCAGTTGTGTCCAATCAGGTTTGAAATATCTCCACATATGGAGTCTCCACTGCCTTTCTGGGCAATCTGGTCTTGTGTTTGACCAACCCCACCAGAAAATGTTCTCTTCCTGTGTTCGTACTGGACTTCACTGAGTTTGATTTGTGCCCATTACCTTTTTGCTGGCACTGAGCACTGCTGAAAAGAGCCTGACTTGTCCATCTTCATTTGCTCCATTAGGTATTTATACACTTAGATAAGATACCCCTGCGCCCTTTGTTCTCAAGACTGAACAGTTTCAGACTTTCCTTGCAAATCCAGAGGGAGGAAAAGAAAAGAATTTTTAGAGGAGAAGTGATCAGAACTGAACTAATTGCTTTTTTAAATTATGTTTCTGTAGAAGAAATATATTCATCTAGAGTTTTGACTTTTATTTTTATTTTAGATTTTTTAAATGAAGATACCTTAAAATCAGCCCAACTGAAATATATCTCAAAATCAAAATTTAATTTCTTTTGCAGACCTTTGTTTTCAGGTTTTATTTGTTTTAAGATGAGTTCATAAACTTGCAGCTGGCGTCCCTGATTTTCACCAACTGGTCTTTGCACATAGACCAAGGACCACGGGAAAAGGAGGCAGATATTTCTTTTAATATGCTTAGAATAAGACCATTATTCAGAAAAGCTTATTCTAGCTTGCTACCCCATAGAGTCCCAAAAGAATTTGTTGGACAGGATACTTAATGTTTGCACAACATAAAATTCATGTGCCTTGAACAGTAAAAATTGATCTTGTCATTCAGGAAAAATATTTATTAAATATGTACATGAACTGTATACATTATTGCCTGAAGTTCTAGTGACCTGGAAATAAAAGGTATTTTTCAGTAAGCAACCACTTGATCCTGAAGTGATTCTAAATTTCATTTATGTGTGTCCTTAATTTTTGAGTCCATTTCAGATTGGCTTTATACTTCAGGAATAAATATAAGTTTTGCTAGAAAAACTTGCTATATGTACACTTAAAAATGGAGAGATCTAACCTTCTTTAGATTCACATCGCATATTTTGCATTTTCCTGGTATGTCTCATGAGGTTTTTGTACACATAGGGCTTCCAGTATTACTCTGCATATGCTAGCTGTTTTCAAGAAAGTACTTTTGGTATACAGTGCCATATAAATGCTAATACAGTGATATAATTTCCAGTGCTTTTCAATTAATGCAAATATTTCCTACCCTGTGCTTAATATTCTTTACATTTAGTATTTTTTTTTATATCTTCACAGATGTGCAAAATAAATAGGGGAAAGTAAAAATTTATACCCAATGTTGATGTAAATTTCCACTTTTCTCAAAATGGTTATTTTTGTTTTAAAATATACGGAGAGATTATTGCTTGTGCTTCAAATTCAGTCTCAGAAATTAACTAGGTATTAGCTTTTTTATTGGAGTTTACATTAAAATCTGTCCCAGCATTATTAAACTAAGATAGCCATAACAGTCAAAATAGAAAATGCTCAGAAAAAATTATAACACAAAACAAAGAAAAGATTGTGGACCCATGACCAGTGTTCTTCTCTAGACAATACACAAAGTATTGTATTGCAAGAAGATGAAGGTAGAAGCAAAAATGCTTGAGGCAGCATGAAGGGCTTTTTGAGAAAGTTTTTTCAGCTCAGCTGAAAGTGAAGATGCCAGACCACAGCACAGTTTTTATACCAACTTGTTTAAAACAGATTGCCTATTTTTTTGCTGTAGCTACAATGAAATTCCATATATACACTTCTACAAATGAAAGGAAACAATGAGTGCTCTCTCATATTGTAGAACACACTGCTTCAGCACGCTGGCACAAGGATGTATGACCCCTTTTTCCAACAGCATAAGCCAGGATAATTAGAAGCATACCTGACAGGACTATGGGAGGATTAAAACTATATTTTTACATTTCTGTGGAGCATCACCAGCATTATAAATAACAATACAGCCTGCTTTTTCCCTTGCAGTTCCATCAGCAGCTGTACAGTACTTAATGTGTAATAGGTAGAAAGGAATCCATTTACATCATTTTCAGAATAGCCCTTTACCTATCACAGTGACTGCTGATCACCTCACACCGAGACTCAGCCACGTGATTCCCTCAGCCTTTAATTGCAATATGAGGTGTGCATTCTCCCTGGCAGAGCTGCTGCTTAGCCCAGCACGTGTTGAAAATCATGGCTGTGCTTTGCAAGATGGGTAATTTCAGAAGGACCCAACTGATTCCCATGAAGAATAATTCATCTGGATATTAACTTATGGCATGATTTACATACTCCAGAGCACAGACTGGCCATCAAGGAGTTTTCAAGTGGTGGCTGTCTGTTTTGATAGATTTATTAATGTTTTACATTAACACAGACAACGTAAGAACTGAAACACGGGTGGCACTTTTAGACTAGAAGTTACAAAGTGTTACTAGAAGTGTTACAAAGCAAGGGTTAATAGTACTGTAGCTACCTATCTGTTTTTAATTTTGGAGACTTAAATCTTTATTCTGTTAATAAGGAGGTTCAAAAGACATTCCAGATTGCTTTGCTCATTCTTTTCACTTTAAGCCATTACAAATGTACTGGAATGACTTAAATGTTTCCCTGTGGGCTCCGCAAGCAGGTTGCAAGCTAAGAGATGACAAGAGGTGAACTGTTCTTCAGCACAGAGGGAAGGAGATGTGAGTAGATCGACCCAGACAGGGGTTTAGAATAATAAATTGGGATAAACCAGGTAGTAGTGGATGCCACTGGATAATGCTCAGTCCAGTAATAAACCTCGGGCCAGCAACAGGAGGCTACTGTAGAGGTTTTCACCTTACCCCTGCTTTCCACCATGGACAAAAAGACAGCAGGAAGAGTTCTTTGTGGTAGCAGTGAGACCTCACTTGACATTGTCAAGCAGGTCAGTGCAAACATAAAAATTTCTGACCCACTTTTCTGGGTGCCAGGACACCAGCCAAGCCTCCTGGAAAGGGACAGTAGCTGGTGCCCTGTACTGTTAGAGTGCACAGGTGCTCATAGGGGTCTGTGTCAGCTGGAGAGGCTTTTCCACAGTCTTTGCAAAGTGATGAAGGGAGATGGTATGGCAAACAAGCTGCTGAAAGAAAGCAAAAGGGGCTTCAGACAGAAGAATCTCTAAAAGTTTCAAAAGGATGATGCCTTCCTTAAAGTAAGCATAAGATGAATGATGACATGATGCCTCAGAACTGGAAGAGAGAAACAAAAAGTGCTTATTGAGGCTAATTTTCTTGGGCTATTTTCCTTTTTCTATTCAGTTTTCAAAACTAGTCTTGAAAATCAAGCAGTGGTGCTGAAAAGCTTCCATAAAATTATGGTGCTAAAATTACATCATTGATCTGCCTTAGGGGAAAAATTCACAACCTTGCAGAGAAATGGTAAATCAGCAAAGTCAAGAAGGCAATTATAGTTAGAGCTGCTAGGGAGAACCAATTTTTTATAAAATAATTATTGGTAAAAGCACTTTTTTTTCATACATTATTGTATAACATTCCATGTATTCCCTGCCTGAGGATTCTCACAAGGAATGAAGACAGCATCATACTTCACACTTGCCATGAAATTACTTGTCTTCTGCAACGTTGAAAGAAACATTTCTCCAAAATGTTACATGTACTGAAGACATTTTACCTTTACTCCTTCCCTTTTGGCAAAATCAGACTCTCAGCATGTGTCTACTTCAAATTCACAGAAGAAATTGGTCATTGAATCCTGGATTTCCACTCCTTCCCAGCAGTTTTACTTTGTTCCTCCACCCTTCTTCCCTACAAAACTAACTTATAACTCATTTGCTTCTTACATATTTATTGCAAAAGTAGAGTTTGAGAATAATTTGCAGTTGGGAATGATAATTTGTACACCAGTTCTGGGACGGTTTTTAAGGTAAGTAGTGCATTGCAAAAAAATAAAGAAGTTTTGATTCAAAAATCTGAGGAAGCTGAAAATCCCAAAAGCATTGAAATTAAAAACATGAAATTAAGAGCTAAGGCTTCACTGGAAGTCGTGCTTTGAAATGCTTTACAAATCTGGATAATGCCAGATCTCAGCCATCCCCTTGCAGGAGAGTGTGGCCCAAAAAACAGAGCTGAACCTGTGCAGTGGTTGCTTGCCACAATTTTTCAGGTCTCTCTCTGTTAGGAGAAACTAATGATGGAGTCAGAAACCTGTTTTGTGGGCAGAAAATGTTCACATGGCCTAACTCCCCTAAATCCCATAGCAAAGTCAGTAGGATGCATTGCTTTGTCATCTGCTGCAAGTCTTTCTCTACAAGAGTTTTGTAATTTTCAGGAGTGTTTTGAACTGCTTTTGCATTGTTTCTACACTCTGTGCTGATGGTCTCACCAGCACCCAGTCCTCCTTCTTGCTCTCCTCTTAGCAGGCTGTTACTTCTCTGCCTGTGCTCAGTATGTTTCTGCTCTTGTCTTTCACATTCACATTCAACCAACCCCTCTTAATTCACAGGACCAAAAGGTATTTGTTAAATTGTATAAGCTACTCCCTGCCCACACTTACCCAGTAGCTTCTTTTGTTTAGGTTATTCTTAACCTAAGGGGAATGAAATTGCCTTCTTATTTAGCCTGGAATACGACATGGAAAATAAAATCACACAAAATGGATTCACTGGCAGATTTGGCATAAATTCTAGGTAAAAGCAGATTGTCACAGAAACAAATTATCTAGCTGCAGGGACAAAGTGGAAGGGTTGAACTTCAAATTGAACAGACTCTAAATATATGAAAATCTACTGGACTTGCAAACACCGGTGGAAATTTGAGGCTGTACCTCCGCAGGAAAAAAGCATGGGTTTGTCTCAGATAGAGACTTCATGCAAAATGTTGAATATAATCAAACACACTGGTGAGAAAAATGTTGTGGCAAAAGATGTCAACTGCTCCTGTTCTATGGAAAGGGTATGGATGTTTTCTTTTTAATTTAGTCATGGTAGTCAACTTCATGAAACAGTACTTTTTTCCACCACACTCAAGATTTCTGTGGAAGAAAATCAGACTTCTGGCATGCAGTCTGTCGATTTAGATTTTCCCCATGCTCTCCAAAATAGTCCTTCTTGCAGTTAAATAGTTTTCTGTCTCTATGAAGGTTGTAAAGAACTTTCACAGTAGTATTGGAGCTATGAATAACAGCTCTTACAGGACAAGGTTTGTCAGAAAGACCACGAAGATGAAAACTAGGGCATTGATTTCACTGATTTGGCAATTGAGGACACATTCCCTCCTCTACATTAGTGTTCTCATCTGAAGCAACAGTGCAGTTTTGAAGGACTATTTCCTTTCCTATTTTCCTTGATTGTCCCTTTGTGTCAGTTTGATGGCCAAAGCAGTTTTGTTGCACAAATGAGCCTCCCTTCAGAAGAATGAAAGCTTGTATCTCTGTTCTAGGTGTGAGTCTTCATATTAAAACCACAACAAAGTTGGCTGGGAATTGTCCACAGCAATAAGGGAGATGGAAAAACCTGGAGACTGTCTAGCAACACACCTGCAGAATGTACATCTATCTGGAGAGCCTGTGCTTCCAGGAGAGCATTGTCACAGAAATATTCTGCACAGCTGTTTCACAGATTCCTCCTTCAAACCCTGTCAGGTGCCTCTGAGGCCCAGAAAAGAGGATTCCACTATTGGGTTTTACACTGTTGTTTTCTTCCCTCTCATGATTTGTGGTTTAATGTTCTGATTTTTTGAAATTGCTTATTTTCCTAGCCTCAGGATGAGCTAAAAATCTCATGCAAAGTTCAAACAAGATTGATTACAAGACTCATCAAGTTTAGGACATTCAGGCCAAGCTGCAAAATAAAATCAATGCCAGTTGCTGCCTTTCATAATCTGTTTACTTCCTGACTCTGTGATGCTATTAAAATTCTTCATCTCCAAGTAATCTTATTGGCCTTTGCATTTATGCTACAGCTGACAGGATTAGCTCTGAAAAGCACTTACATATTACCTGTGATATAAACAAGCAGATTAGTGGATGGTCCTTTGGACTGAAGCAATTATTTTCTTTGTAATTTATGTACTGGATTCCAGAGGCAGAACATATCCCCTTGTACAGTTAAAATGCTTGTCACAGGGGCTGCAAAGAACCTACTCCTCCTGTCAGAAGGCCTTTTAGAACTCTTTCTGTGAGAAAAATCTCTTCATCCCTGAATTCTCTGCAAAAGACTATTTGAACTTCTGGCACCAGCATAGCTTTTCCAGCAGCAGTCCCCAAGAAGGTGCAAGGAAACAAGCAGGTAACAAGCTGACACAGTTTTCACCCACTCTATTTGTCTCGTTGGAATGTAGGGCCATTTTCACAGTCTAAATTTTATTCATCTGCTAAATAATTTGTGTTGGGGACCCTAACTTCCCATGAGGAATACAATCCAGGGATTCAGGGAGCTACTGCTTCACTAAAGATCTCAATGAATATTTGCTAAACTTGGGAGATAGAACACATTATGTATGTGATATGTGAAACATCATACATACTATTGTGAAAATATACAAACAGAGAACCATTTCTTATTGGTTTTGTTATGTTTACCAGCAGAGGCATATTCTTCAACTTAGCTACTACATGATGTATGAGCATTTGGTTCTTGTGACAATGTCTTTTTTCTAAAAGAGGACATTTATTTTTCTGCAGTGCTAAGCATTCATCCTTTTGTTGCTTTCTTGGCGTAGATTGCTGAGGTTATTTTGGGATCAATTTTCATCTCCTATTTAAATCATATGGCTGCTGGTTCAAATCCAGCTTGGGTCAGTAATTCTGCCATATACATGAAGCAAGTTCTTGGCCTGAGCCAATTATTCCTGCTGAAGAGATTGTCATGCTACAGGGAAATAATAACAGCTCCCCTGGCATTTATCCTACCAGCTTTGCTAGAGACATTACTGAAGAGGTGTACAGGATGATCTCTTCAAGTTGGGACTGAAAATGGTGTTGCCTTTGTAAAAGCTGTGCAGAAAATATCAGTAGGCCATTCACTGCAAAAATGAAAGAGTTAATCTACATGCTAAGAACATCCTTATTTGCTTACAGATGTAAATATTTTAAATTAAATTATATAAGTAACAATGGTGACTTGTCAGCCATAAAAAATCATTAAGGAAAATTGGAACTACTCTAAAATAAAAAGAAGTACTTAAAAACTTTTAATATTAGCTGCGATCTTCTTCCTCAAATGTTTCCTTCCTTGCTTTAAAAAAAAATAAATCTTTGTTCTACACTGATGTTTTAGTTCCAACCAGCTACAAGTGAGATCTGACTGATTTGAGCTAGTTAGTGCTGACAAGCTTTGTTGTGTGTCTGTATTCAATCTCTGCTGTCAGAGAAAATTTTAATCTTGATAGCACTTGCCTAGGCAGCAGGGAAGCCCTTTTTGTCAGATTCATGCCTCAAATTAAACCTAAAGACTTTTCTTCTTTCCTAACATGTATTTGCAATACATATTTTGACTTTCCACCCAGGTGTTTTGCCATGGTGACACCTGGTAGCAGGAATGGAAAGCTGCTATCCTCTTCCCAAAGCTTATGGCAATGTCAGGCTGTGAAAGCAGCAGTGTGAGGCACAGGGACAGCTGGCACTTGCCACCCTCCCATCACCCCCTTGGGAGTGTGGATATCCCTGTGGCAACACCTTAAACCTCTGCTGAGCTGGGCCCAGTCCTGCACCCAGTTCCTACACCCGCCAGTGCCACGTGCTTGGGCTGCCACCCCAGCTTGGTCCCCCTGTGCCTTAGAGCCTGGATGTGAGCACAGCGTCCTGGCTGGGAGGGAGGGTTTCCTGCCCAGGAAGCAGTGCCAGCACTCTGTCACACCCAGTGGCACAGAAAGGTGCACTCTGTCACACCCAGTGGCACAGAAAGGTGCACTCTGAGGGATATCTGGGAGCCCGTCATGCAGAGGACAGTTCTGGCTGCCCCACAGTCACTCCCAGCGGTCCCCACACTCCAGGATGAAGCAGCCCCAGGGCCACTCAGAGATGCCCACCCAGGCTGGGTCTGCTGCACTGCCAGGAAAGCACATTCCCACTCTGCCCACTAGCAAAGCAGCTGGGGGGTGTTCAGTGCAGAGGGACAGAAGCAAATCTTACAGCACCAAGGGTTTCCTGCCAGCAAGGCAGCCATCTACACCCAAGAGGGGCTTTGATGCATTTCAGTGAAAATGGGGGAGCTAAGTGGAGCTGATAATATGTCCTTTTGCATTACACTCCAGGAATTATCTGGACACTCACTAACTCAAACATGGGATCAAAATAAATAAATAATGAAATAAGCCTTGTACCATTTGTAAGTAATGAAAATGGAATCTGCCTCATAACATGAACCCATCAGTAAACAATAATGTTTCAAAAGGACACTGACAGAGTCAATAGGACACAGATTTGAACTTTTATTCTTGCCTTTTTGTAAGACCATGTAGATCTCCTAATATCAACTAACATGTTTGGAGCAACCTTATCATTCTGTAGCAAATAAAGCAGCATTTGTTTTGCAAGGAAATAAAGAAAAGAGCATTAGCATTGCTGCAGTCACGAGCTTTCTTTCAGAATATGAAAAAGGCATAAATCTGCAAACAATAGGAAAAAATTAATATTCAGATTTTTACTAGAACATCATAAAATGTCCAAATAAAATGTCTTTGCATGTTTCGAAAAAGGACCTCAGGTTACTCACTGAGACTGTAATTTTATTTTTCAAGCCATGTATACATGCCCACTCTGAATATGATTGATGAAAGAAGGGGTGGGGTTTTGTGTCTTCATGAAAGAAAAACACTTCATTCACTGCTGTCTTCTGAATCTGATTGCCCTGTGCAATGGAGTTGATATCCTGACACCTTCTAAAGACATCAGAACCTGAAATATAAAGACCAAAAGTATAAATAAGGAGAACTTCAGGAACATGTGATTAATCATTTAACATCTGAAATAAATAACATAAATTTTATTTCTACTACTTTGTAGCCTGAACTTCACTGTAAAATTGAAATTGGAGACAAAAATTTGGAGAAATTTGAATGTGAGTTTTTCTTGAAAAGGAATGACTAGATTAGTCTGGGGTGGGGGGAAAGGTGTGTTTTTTAGGAAAAATAGGAAGCATTTCACAACATTTTATCTGTTTTCCAGAGGAAATAAAAAGAAAACAGGTCTCTCTCACACAACTTTTGGTTAAAAATTAATACAAATATTTTGTATGCAAAAAATCTCAGTCATTCTGCTAAGAAGTAGAGGGGTTTAATAGGTATTCTTTGTTGGCTGTAGTGATAGCACAGCTATTGTTCTGTTAAAACGGGAAATAAAAATTATCACTATTCAATCAAGTTTTAAACAGGATCACTAATGACAAAGAAATGTCAAATAGCCATTAAATTTCTGAAAATGAAAACCGTCTGTCCATTACCCTTTCACTGAATCTAGCTCAAAGTGTCATTTTAAAGTGTTCTATCAAGGAACATCAGTCACTTTTCATTATAATACTCCCACAACATCCAGGGATGTGGCAGGCACTTCCTGGAATTGGTTCTGCTCCAGATCAGCCTTTCTACAGCTTTTTGAATGACCAACTTTCCCTCAACATTTTTAGTGCATGCTGAATTAGAGGCCCGATCCTGCAAATCTTAGGAATATATTTCAATTTTAAGGGCTTCAATAAACTCCTATTCTGTCAATTCCCAGGCAAACTACCTCTGACTTCCAAGGGGGCTGCCTGACAACTGAAAAAGCACAGAGAAAATCTTCAGGGTTTAGTACACTACTTTTGGTGTGACTAACAAGAACTATTGACCTGAATAAGGGAAAGAAATACATGGCATGAGGTCGTGATGCTACAGGCATTTGTCATCACACCTGCAGCTTACAGCTGGAACAGTAATTCCAGTGACAAGAGTCTCCAATCATTCTCCTTGCAAACATTGTTTTCATCTCAAAATCAGTCCTATTAAGGAAATTATTTAGGAAGTGATATATTTTTCTGTCTTTGTTTCAGAAGAAAAGGAGTTATTTTCTCAGAAAGCCTGAAATGTCCTGCAAAGTGAAAAGCAAGCAAGCTCCAATGAAAAATGTCTGTTGGAAAGGTCTAACTGCAATGCAAGAAGTATTCTTGCTGCAATATTTGGTATGTCTGCAATATTTATTTGTTTTAAGCAGAGGATGAGATGTATTTATCCACAGTTTGTAATTTTATGTTAGGTAGTGGGGAGACAAAATTATTTTAACAGAATATATGAGTAATTACTCTTAAATTCCATGCCAGACTGTTCCCTCAACTTTAACAATTTCTCTTGAAGTTCATTAAAACTCAGGTTGCTGCATTTTTCACTGCCAGATTGGGAACCATTGAACAGCTTTGATTAGTCCAGAAGATGCTGGATTATTTTGGGTAATGGTATAATTTAGAAACTTTTAAAATGTTGTGTAAAGATTTCTGTGTGAAGTATTTTATACTAGGAAGTAATTGCAAGGTCCAGTACCAGCTCCAGATAAGAAGTCAGTGCAGTCTTTCCAGTGAAAAAAATTTAAAGTATGTATATTTGAGTATGATATCTATAGGATAATCTACATAGACTGAAAACTGGCTTCCATATGTCAAGTTTACAAAGAGAATTGTAAGAATTCAAGGAGAATTAACATATGTTAGAAACACTCCTTGGTGCACATTATAGTGTCAGTTATCTGGAAAAAAACATTCTAACAATTTACAGGAAAACCTTCCTGCTCTAAAATTTGAGGCAGTGAAATGTCTTCTTCTTGTTGCCTTTTTTTCTCTTTTAATTGTTTTGTTAATATATTTCAAGTCCATGAACAAAAATTAGTTATTTCTATAATTGCTTCTTGCCAACTGCAAGGATTTACTAGTTAAAACACTTTGAATGTAATAAAAGTAATGTTAGGCGATGGAACCTGGTGATGGATATATAAGATATAGTTTTGTTTTGGTTTTTTTTAACCCTCTCCTTCTGGCATGCACCTGTACTAATCCTTATTTTCAATACAAATCAAAGTATCATCAAGCTATGACTCCAAAGACAGTTAACAGGACAGAGACTGGAAAAGAAGTATGGCACATTTAGAAGACTCAATCAGCTCGGTGCAGCAAATTAATGAAAATTATCTTTAGTCATAGACCAGCAGGCAGAAACCACAAAAAAAAAAAAATCCTGCAAACTCTTTATTTAGTATCTTTTAAGTATCTGACCATTACAACCACTTTTTGAAAACATCTGTGCATTCATGAAGTACACAGAGACCATGTCTTTATAAATGAGTGTTGCTCAGTAGTCAGAAAGTGTAATCTGCTTTCTGGTAGGCTCATCTATTTGAAAGGAAACAACTGCCTGTTGCACAAAATGAAAAAAGACTGCAAAAATGGTAATTTAGTCTGACCAAACACATAAACCAGATTGGATGATTCATAATTGTCTTAGTCAAAACTTCTGATTGAACAATAGAATATTGCTCAGAAAAGAGACCTGACTGCAGCCAGTTTGAGAACAATCAACCACAGTGGAGAAGCAACAATACCCACAGGCAAGTTCAGGTCATAATTTATTATCCACACTGACACAACTTACATGTTAACTCCAATTGGAACAACATTACCTTTGATTTCCTATCTAGACACTTCAGATTGCAGCTGGCCAGACTATTCATTCTGAACTGTCAACAGGTATACCTCTTTTTACTGTTTATAGGTTAAGATTGATCATGAATTTTATTATAAAATCAGACACTGTTTTGTGTTCGTAGGAACCTTAAAGATAATCTAGTTCCATGGGCAGGTACCCCTTTCATCAGACCAGGTTGCTCAGGACCCCATCTAATCTGGCATTGAACACTGCCAGGAATGGGACATCCACAATGTCTCTGGGATATCTGTCCCACTGCCTCAACATCCGTATTGTAAAATATCTTTTCCTTATATTGAATCTAAATCTAACTCCTTCCAGTTCAAAATTCTTACCCCTCATCTTATCACCACACTCAGTTCCTGATAGTCTCTCTCCAGCTTTCTTGTTACCCTGCCTCAGGTACTGGAAAATTGCTAAAGGTCTCCCTGGAACTTTGTCTTCTCCAGGCTGAACAATTCCGACTGTCTCAGCCTATCCTCATGGGAGAGGTGCTTCAGCCCTCTGGCCATTTTTGTGGCCCTTCTGTGGACTCAGTCCAAGTCAGTTTCTTTCTTAAGCTGGGGGCCCCCGAGCCAGACACAGCAGTGCAGGTGAGGTCTCATGAGAGTGGAACAGGAGAATCCCCTCCCTGGGCCTTCTGGCCATGCTTCTTTTGATGAATCCCAGGATTCAGTTGGATTTCTGGGCTATGGATGCACATTAGTGGGTCATAGTCAGTTTTTCATCCACCAGTGGCCTCAAGCCTGTGTCTCAGGGCTACTCTCAACCCACTCATCACACAGTTTGTACCCACATTTGTGATTGCCCCGACCCATGTGCAGGACCTTGCACTTTGCCCGACTGAACTACGTGAGGTTTGTGCAGGTCCACTTCAAAAGCCTGTCCAGGTCTCTCTGGATGTCATTGCTTCCCTCCAGCATGTTGACCACACCACAAAATTTGGTGTCATCAGCAGAATTCCTGAGGCTGCACTCAATCCCACAGTGCATCAACAAAGATATTAAACAGTGCTGGTCCCAATACCAACCTCTGAAGAACACCACTTGTCACTGATCACACTCGGATGTCAAGCCATTGACCACAACTCTTTGAGTGTAACCAACCCATTTTTATTTCAAATCATGACCACCACAATTTTTATTATTATGAATTTCTGTGTATTTGCAGTAATTGCTTAACAAATGAGAACCCTGGACTTATTTGAACTAGATCTTATTGTGCAAATTCAGGTCTCAGTGGTTTTTTTCACTTCCCCAAGCAGTTGCAGCACCCTCCTATCTCTCTGCGTGATTGGTCACAACATTAGTTATTTTAACAAAGATGTGAGGTGCATAAATGCTGTAATTCCTACCTCAATGAGCTAATGGATGAGTCTACAATGACAAAACAATAGCCAGAGGAAAAACAGTAAGACACAGCATGCAACAGGATGGGTTATTTCTGTAGGTAAATTAAAATGAATATGCCAAACATGGGCGTGTTTCAGGGTATTACACAATGAGTTACAAGAATAAAAATCAGAGTACTTGGTTAGCATAGAGAAAACACTATGATTTGGGGAGTGTGGAACAAAGCATAAAAATAATTTTCCAACCAGTCAAAAAAGAGGCTGAATGAAAACTACCATCTTCAGTGTGGACTGGGCAAGGGTGACATGGTAAGTGGCTGTCCATCAAAAGCACCACACAATGTGCAGCAATGAAAAGTGCATAGACAAGTTGCTTACTGACAATCCCTGCCTCTCAAAGTTAGAAAGGCCTGTAGAGAGAGTGTGAAGTGGCTGCATTCCTAATATAGGCACCCTCAATAATCCCATAATTACACAAGATGAATTCAGAACCATGAGCCTTTTAATAATGCAGGGCTAGCCACAATTGCACCCTGCAGGCAGAGAGACAGAAGTGTGAGGACCATTTCAGACCTCAGCACACAATGTCAGCAGCTGCTCTTAGAGGCTGATCCCTCTCCCTAGGTATTGTACCAGGCTACAGGCACATCATGCTGCATTTTGAGGTTGAAACACACTAAATGTGTCACTGGAACAGAGTTTGCTGCTGCATCATCAATGTCCTTGTGTTACACCACCTCCCTTTGCTGCTCCTGCCTGAGCTGGTAGATGCATCTGAGGTTCCTTGAAAGCCAATGGCATTCACACCTGCTCTTCTCATCTCAGGATATCCACATCCTCAAATCATGCACCAAGTGGCACCCAGTGCCTAGGTGAGAACAGCCTGAGTGAGGCTTTGCATGGTTTAGTCAGCAATACTGTCTTCACTCATGAATTTCCATGTCTGTTACAATAAATGCACTCCTCCCAGTGAATTAAAATTGGGTGCATGAATATTCGTGGGCAAAGAAAAAACATTAGTCTACACATAACAGGATGAAACATACTCATTCGCAAATAGATTTTCCTAAATATTGTTGGGGTTTTTTTCTCTACTTGTCTGGCATTCCCTATGTGTATTTTCACTGGTCTGTCCCTCATCACCATAGTCATCGTTTTGTTGTGCCATGCAATACTGGAAGTATGGCAAGCATAAAATTGTTCTTACATTCCTGTTTCAGATAGAAAACATTTGTCAAATAACTTGTTGAATGATGTTGTGAATATTTGGAGCAGAACAAGGAATTAAACATAAATTTCCCACTTTCACTGCTGGTGACATCTCCTCAGCATTATCCCTGGCCCTTTTTTCTGCCAGGGGAAAATTTAAGAAGTGCATTTCTAGTTTGCTGTCCTACCAAAGATCAAGTCTTAAAACACTACAGCCAGAGTTAGTGTCTCAGGCCATACAAAGAACAAGTACACAGATATTGTGGTGTGCATATGAAATATCAAAAGTTGTATGTATTGCAAGGAAGGGAAGAGGTGCTGAGATTTAAATGTAGGAGGTGGTATGGGAACAGCCACAGGTAACTAAAGCAAAAGAGAAGAGGAGGTAATACTGTGCTGACAGTGCAATCTCTGTATGGGAAACTAAAACTACGAGCAGGAATCACTGGAAATCAGGATTCATCCCTTGCAGTGGACATGGGATTATTTGCTAGGAAGTAAGGTGCTTGCACATTCTTCTAAAGAACTGATTAACTGGGGGTGCTGATCTGGTGCTTTTACATTGATTCTATGAAGGAGAGTTAATGGTACACATTCTAAATGCAAATAAATCTGTTGGCTTTCTTTTCTTTTCTTTTCTTTTCTTTTCTTTTCTTTTCTTTTCTTTTCTTTTCTTTTCTTTTCTTTTCTTTTCTTTTCTTTTCTTTTCTTTTCTTTTCTTTTCTTTTCTTTTCTTTTCTTTTCT